>NW_027019301.1:3927822-3979533 GCF_013076305.1 Rhopilema esculentum
ACGGTGCTGCTGTAACTGCTACGACTTAGAACTGTTCTAAAGACGGTGTTGCTGTAACTGCTACGACTTAGAACCGTTCTGTTCTAACGACTTAAAACGTATTACTAAAGCGTGTACTAATTTGGCGGTGGTAGAGTAAATTCTATATTTTTTGTATTTAGAGTCTAGAAAATTGTTCATTCCTCCTATTCACAACACTCTAAGACTAAAAACCTTCTTCAGAAAATAAAAGAAAAAACCCTAGGACTTGGATGTGGCACTTGAAATTGTCTTCTTTACTGGCCTTCAGCAGGATCCTCAACCGTGACACTGCTAGTATTGACTTTGTTAGCAAATGTCTGAAAACTGACCCACATATCATTTTCAGAAGAATTAAAATTCTGCTGACCAAAGTAAACCAGTGAATAAATTTCATGAGTGATCGGACAAAAATCGTTAGAGTGCAAAAAAATAGCACTAGAGTGTATCTGAAGGCTTGAAAGTAAAAAGTGAAACATTGCACGACCTAGTGCAATCCAACGGCTCTGCCTATTACACCGCCAAATTAACCAAGCCAAAATTTGTTCCGGTTTAGAACCAACGGGTCCTAGATATAAATGAAGGGCAAATAGCTTAGAAAGCGACAGTTTTTGAAAATTTAATGGAAATAAAAAGAGAGAAACTAGCATTGCGCGAACCGTAAATTGACCCAAAATGAGCCTCAAGATGGTAAAAGAAGCACATACCAAACAAAGGTATGTTGCATGAGAATATGGGAAAGCTGAAGGGATCTGGCAGTGGATTGAGTAGGCAGGGACAGCAATGCAATGAGTGGTATTTACTTGAGAACAGGTAAGGTTGGAGTTCTAAAGATTCAGAAGGGATGAAACTAGAAGCACATTCAAACTCTTCTATCGAGCAAAATAAATTTTTTAGAGCACCGGTCACAAAATGTGACAAAATAATGAAGTACGTACCCAGAAAAAGAGGTAGTCGGAAACAATCTACTTAACAGAGTCAACTTCTGTATGGGGAAGAGCAGATAGGTTAACAAGCTTGATACTCAGAGGAGTTTAATGATTAGGTACGGCTCATTTTAAACTCAGATTTCCGATACTTACACATTCTGCAACTGGATGTATCTGGCCGAGTCAGAAAACATGTCAGGAATGGAACCTCTTAATGGCAGTGCACCTGAAAAGGTAGAACAAACAGCTTGTCATCTTACATTTAAATGCAGCTAGAGTCAAAAACTGGAGCAACTGGTTACTAGATTTGTCCCTATTTCCAACAGCAGATTTCTCTTCATGACCTCCCAGTTTAGGGCAGGTTTTGATAACTTGAAGATAATTTGCTGTTCTTTAAATGCTTGCTTTCAAAATGTTGACTGTTGACAAAAACAAAACTCTCCCAAGCTTAATTTACTCCAATGTTTTTTCTTTTCACTTTTCTCAATCGAATTACTTTCCTTCTATTTAATCTTACACCAACACAACTACGAATTTCCTACCACAACATAAAAAACAAAATTCGTAAAATCAGCAAAAAGATAATGAGTAACAACAGTTGAGCTTACAATTTTGCTATATGGATAGTTAAACAATTGATTTCTCATAGCAAATGTCTCGTTTAAAACTACAGAAAAAAGGTAGCACTGCATTTTGAAGACCTCACAAGATACGCGTATAAATCTTTCAAATAATACATTCATCACAGCAGATGTGGGAACTTTAGTAAGCCACAGGAAGTCTGCTGAATAAGGTAGTAACGTGTAACGCATTTTTTTAAAAGGTGAGATGACCCAAGCTTGGCTCATTCATCAGTTTAATTTTTGTATAAGTTAAGTCCAGCTATAAAAAATGGATACCATTAAACATAACAAGAAGTAATTATACCTGAATTGCTGTGAAACTCCTTCACTGCTCTAGCGAGAATCCAAAATTTCAAATGCTATAAAAAAGGAAAGAAAGTTAATAAATAGACAGTTCTGCTAACAAACTCTTTATGATTCCGGTGTGAGGTGTACTTTCATATTCTTTACGGCCTAGTTGTCTAACACTCTCGCTAATTTCTTTCCAAGAGCACGTTATGGAAACCCCATAGAATATGAAAAACGAACACACGATCAATTAATAACGAGTTACATTGTAATGAACTTGATAGAAGTTCAACAAAGGCGATTTGATTATTTAGCCAAATGGAATTTTAAGAAATATTTTAGTAGCTAGGAAAGTGGAAAATATTGGTGAATACAAACTTAGAGTATAAATAAGAATGATATGTACAAAAATACTCACTGGCTCTGAAGGGTGTTGACAGCGATGAGAATTGAATATTTCATTAACATGGCTTGGTATCTTGAAGAAAACGGGAGAATAAATCATACAAACATATAGAGACAATTAGGCGAATTGCAGTTGATTCTGGCTATAGTAAAAAAAAATGTTTCTAGAACAAACTATGACTAATTTATTCACCAAAGTGTTGCAATACACAGGATTTCAAATTAAACCCTTATTACACTAAAATGAGTCAATTATGCTAGGTCTTGTAACTCCGCTTTACAATGCAATGAAATCTCAAATTCTTGCAAAAAGTAGCACCAGACTTGTTTTCCCATACCTTTGTGTTAACCAGAACGTTGTTGACATTTTTAACAGCCTCGTCAAAATTTTCTTCGAGTTCCTCAACACCTTGGTCATTTTTCATGACTCCTAAAAGCAAAGCGTTAAAACATGCTAAAATGAATTATTCAAAGAGAATCTAGCCTAAGAAAGATTGTAACCAAGTAGTGACATGTGGCGGATGTAGCAAGGTCTTAAATTGACATACGGCTAACCGATAAACTTTCTGAAAAGACTTTAGCATACTAGCCTGTAACTTTGTTCAACAATTGAATTCGATATTATGTTCAAAATAGTCGAGGCTGCGCGTAGGCCATACCTTACAAACAGACTGACATATGTTTGTGATTCAAGACAATTATATTAGTCGAAATCAAAACTGAAGATTGCTTGACGATAACTTTCTACAAATTGAAACGTTTGTCTTAAAAATATTATGAAGGAAAGGGTCTTCTGCATAGTATTACAGACTCAGGAAAACATTGCTTAAGTCATTTGCATACAAAAGGATTTCAGTCTCTACTAACAATAATATATTGACTACCTTGCGATATCATTTCACGAAAGGCTGTTTTCTCCTTGAAATTCTTAGGCCAACAGCCACCATGCTGGAAAAGAGAGTTTTGAAAATTATAATAGACATAAACTAGGACAGATTTTTATTTGGTTTCCCAAATCAAGCTGCATTTACTTGCTTGTTAAGCAACATATTTCTCTAGAAAGAAAAGTTGTAGAAAGACATAAAAAAAAGTTGTCTGACGATCGCATTAAGCGTAAAACTCGGAGTAGCGACTTCAAACCCTCCTGTTATATCCACCGAATCGCGTATTTCTCTCATCGTGAATTTTTAGTTTGAACTGAGAATTTTCTATGATACAAGACCCCGTTATCCAGCATTTTGCAGCACTATCCTAGCAGGGTAGCAACGTGATTCTTGCAAACAAAAACTTTTTGAAAAAAGTCAAACTGAAGTGTAGCGTAAATTACATGTTTGGTACATACGGGATGTTTTCCAGAAAGGGTTAAAAATCCCAAAGAAATCTTCGCAGTAATATCTACTACAAGACAGGGGCAGCGGCAGAATAATTCAAAATAGGCAGATCTCAAAATTGCTGGATGCGTAAATATAAAATCACTTATTACATAAAATATAAAAATAACGAATATTATTCCATGTCGAAGTTATATAATGTGCTGGACTCTGGTTTTTACGTCTCGGGAAATAATCATAATTTTGATTTTGCGGTGTTCTTTTCTCCTGAATTATTCCCAGCCAAATAGTAATTGAGTGAATAGTTAAAAGGCTCGCAAAAGGTCAGTTTACCTCATTCTTCCATTTCTCCAAATATTTGTAAATAATAACGAGGTACGGTGTATGACTATGATCCTGTAAAAAAAGACAAAGTTTTATCTGAGAAAGTTTTGTTAACAGATCAATAACAATAAAAATTCATCTTATGGAAGCGTAATCGTGTAAACTTTTATTGTTCGCAACAACTATTGTTTCTGCCCCTTTTCTGGGCGGCACATATAGGCTGCACTGTGATTTCGCTGTTTTGTCAACCACAATCTCCACTATAAACATTAATTAGCACCTAGAAAAGTTGCACTTTATCAAGACACAGAAACGCGGTACATCTTAAAATTATAGTCACAATCTCTTCAATAGTCCTTGGAACACTCTTTAGCTTAAGTCTTCGTTTGAAAAATAGCTGCTCCTGGTAGAAAGACTCGACACTGCACCACCTTCTTCCGAAACAGTGTTGATTGCAGAGTAAGATATCGTGACTATCTGCAAGGAATCCCTCATCATAGCTACCTATCATTGCATAAAAAGCAGTGCTCGAAAGGGAAGAGAAGAATGCAGTATGATATATTAAATTGACAGGCATTGTAGCTTGCCAACTCCTTGTTAGTGTTATTCAAATACTCAAAGCTTAGCAAAATTCAGTGGTACATGCATCTGATGAATAGCTTTACGATCAGGGGCGGACACTTGGTCAAATATTGGGGGGCAAGCCTATTGTTTTAATAAGATGACGTCACATTTCCCATTGTTTTGAAGCAAAAGAGCATTGTCCTCTAAAGTCGCCCCCCTTGCCCCCCAGGTGTCTGTCAATGTGTACGATTAGAATTACTTCCCACTGGAAGGAGGCACCTATTTTCTATTGGTTACTTCTGAAAGAATCGGACAGAAGCAGGGACGCAGGAACAACGGAAGGGCATTGGCTGCAGAAAAAAGGCATTTTAAAAAAAACTTCCAGTTTCTACTGATTCTTTTGCAACTGGCATTGTATTTCGATCTTCTGTAGGCATCTTGTAAATGGGCTACCTTCTTTCATAAGAAATGTTTTACAAGTTTGGAGAAATTTTGTCATGAATAAGGCACTACAGTCAAGATTTCATATAAATCTCTTTATTAATTACAGAAGGCCGAACCAAAGGGCACAATTTTGAAAAGAGCGTCTTGGTCCCCCTTGCCCCTCCTATCAAAGGGTTGCCCCTTGTGCCTCTGCGCCCCCTCTTCGGCATTCCTGGACAGAAGTGTGATCATTGTTAAGTGGTGCCTATTAATAAATGCTTCACTGCATACCTGTTTGTCCATCGATGCCAGATCCATGATATTCATGTATTCAACTAGACCAGGAAATGGCATATCAAGTCTCAAATCCTCGTGAGAATTATCAGGATGAGCTTCTACCACTGAGAAAAGAAACAAAAATATTCAAGATACCCAGATTGGATAACTGTGGATCAAATTATAAAAAGTGCTGGAACGCAAACTGGTAAGGATGATCTGTTTTTCAGTGAAGGAAAGAATGAGATTTAATAGCTATTATTAAGAATATGGTTGAAAAATCAGGTTGAAATGGTTCTTATTTATTGGGTACAAAATATATTATTTCAGGCTGTACCTTCTTGATAAATGAAGGTTCATATGTGCGAGTTTTTACTGTAAGAAAGATCTGGCGGCTAACGAAAGTTTGGTAATGTCAGTGACACGAACCGCAGACCCTTTGTTCTGTAATCTGAGTCATCCTCGCATACCAGTGACATAATTTATGTAGAACATACACCTCCGGTCTCTGGCCTAAGCTCCAGCTCATCAATACAGGGGAAATTGAAGGGGGAAACCAATACAACTTGAGATTCAAAAGCAATAAATTCACCTGTATGCTCCTTCACAACCAATCGAATATATCCAATGTAGCCCCGCACTTCGCAGATCAGCAATGGTATGTTTGCTCGCCATAACAAATCAGATAGCTTGAGAAGATCACTAAAACACAAAAGCGAATTGCCTTTATGATTGATAGCAAATTGATAGCACAGAAAGGCACAGGAAATTTGAAACAACACGCTCTTTATTATCTTAACAAAAGCAGCAGTGAAACATTAACTCCAAACATAAATTGTAAAAGCTTTCGCTTCTCATTAATCATATTCCATTGAATTTTCCCCAATCTCTCACTCCTTCCCCAGTCTTTTAATACCCTTTTCTCTTGCTTTCATTACTTCTAACATAATCTCATTTCTTAACTTCCTTTTTTCAATCCATTCCTTCCGTTCAAAGCCCCTTCGTTGTGATGCCCTTGACTAATTCCCCGTCTTTTCACCCAATCATTCCCCCCCCAGTTTATCAACTTTGTTTACTTTCATCGATTTTACTTTCCCTCGACCTCGTCTTTACCACAATAAGGCCATCAATTTCCTTTTCTGAAAAAATCCAAGCAAGCAAACTACATTTTTCGCAATGCTGGTAAGACAAATTTTTAAAATCCTGGCTGATACACGATAATTTATCTAATCTTTATCTAATTTGATGGCGAAATATATCTAAAGAGCCCCTAGCAATCGATTCACAGGTTCTACATAACGACTTAATGTCAACATCCACAACAGATGAAATTTAAAACTAAAGGGTATTTCGAATGCTTTTTTGTAGAATAGTATAAAGTGACATTTCATATTATTATATTTCATTAATTCTTTGTGAATCTTTGCTATCACAAACCAAGACACGTAAAAATAATATAACTATTTAACATAACATGTCATCAAACGGCTAACATATTTACAATGTCTTCTAATAGAGTTATAAATTAGATAGGTTGCAAATATTCCTTGGGACTTTTTGAAGTCACTTGACTTTACTGACTTCACTTTCAACCTCATAAAAATATGTCTAAAACTTTCAGTTAAACACATCAACTCTGGATATAAAAAAAAATAAAAGTTTGCAAGACTGACTTCTCATTTAGGTCTGAAGCAATAACAATTGTGAACTCTTTGTAAAACTCAGGATCGTTTTCCACCAGCTCTCCAGGATCCTGAAAAATGCCCAATTTATATTCAAGTTTGATTCCCAAATGCCCAAGCTATTTATTATCTTAGTTTGATAGAAACAAACTTCTAGTTATTAATACCAATGGCCAATACACAGAGGCAAGATGTTTAGAAAGTAGTTTAATCTTTAACACAATTTCATCCTCATCAAAATCTTGATGGGTAAAAAGGTATTTTCATTGACTAGAAGTGACGAGCAAAAAGACTCATCTCATTCTACAGTTCATCCTTTGTTTATTTAAGGTACACACTTAAATAACATCCTCTCCTAGGAAGAATATAATTAAAATATAAGCCCCATGCACAATCATTCAGTGCAATACCAAATTCCAGCAGTGACTTTTGCAGGCAAGGAATATTGTCTAAAGCAGATGACTTAACTAGCCAAATTGTTCAAATTACCAGCTGTAAACAATTTAAAAAATAATTGCCTTAAAATTTGCAAACAGCTGTTGAGCGATTTCTAATGCAACAAAGATTTAAAATAATTAAAAAAAATGTGACAGACAGAGGCTTTGAATAATTCATGAGTCTTTTCGCTCTAAATTTTGAAAAAAAATCAAATATTTGAGCAGTGGTTAAATAGTTTTGCATTTGAAATGGCTTTGCAAAAAGCAAACATCTTACAACATACAAAAAGCTTTTTCGTCTGACACTCTTATGAGTACAAAACATCAGAATAACGGTCCAAAAGCACAAGATGGAAAATTTACCCTTATTCGGATTTCGTTATACTCTGAGGACAAAAAGCTTTTAGTATGTTGTAAAATATTTGCTTTTTCAAAGCCATTTTCAGATTTTGTTCTGGCAAAAATAGTTATGTATTTATTTGATAATTAGACAAACCTGGGTCAGGAAACTCCCATGGACATCTTCATTCAGCTCTTGGAGTAGTTTGCAAGCACACTCAGCTCTTGGCTAGGGCAGAGAAAACTTTGCTACACCACATGATTTAGATTTAAATTTCAGAACAGGGAATAATGTCAGAGGGCACAGGGGACTAAACTCTCAGCTAAGGTATAGCAAGGAGAGGCAGGTCTAGCATATTTCTGCCTTTTCTTACCAGAATACTACATCTGCTTCCAGAAAGAGATTTTCATCAGAAAGAAAAAATTGCTATGTATCTTTCTTACCTTTCCAAGGCTGTCAATATCCAAGAAAAAACTGAAATAGAAACAATTTTGTGAGCAAAAATCAAGATAAGTAGGAAAGAGATTAAAAAAGGGGAATTTGGGTCAGGGTTGAGTGTTACAAACAGCTGGTAACATGTCTACCTGCTAACACTCAGTGCCGATACTACCCTTGTGGTTGAGTGGTCTGGCATTGTCTAGTAAAGAGGGTGGCTGACAGCCCCACAGAACGGGCAGCAAGACTTTTCAAAGGTATGATATCATATGCAACAAGCCAGCAGCCAGTTAGAAACTTGACATTCTTTCTGGATACAGATGATCCACTCTTGAAGCAGAATGGTGCAAGCAGACACAAATTTAAATCATTCAAGAAACAGTGCAACGTAAACATTCACAGAACATTTTTTCACACAAAGAGTTGTGAATTGACAGAAACAATTTAATGAGTGAAGTTGTCAACTCTTAGGAAGTGTAACAATTTGAGTGAGCAAAAGGATTGATTAAAATATACAGACAATCCAAGTATGCTTGATACAGTCAAGTGATGGATCATATAGGGTTTTATAGGTTGCTAAAACCTATCATTTTCTTAAGTCCTTATATTATTAAAATTTTTATGATGCTATATAATAAGGCTTCCAAAACACTTGAAAAAATCATACAAGTATCAACGAATGTAGGGGAGTGGTGATGTAGCCTCATAAAGTTTAAAAATGATCAAAGTTCATAGCCAATTGACAAAAATCAATGACACTTTAGAAAAGTTTTGAAAACAAAATAAGCCAGCAGCCCAAATTTTGGGTCCCTTACTTGCCTTGAAAAGCAAAATGAAATGTATATGTATGTGATATAATCTAAACATTTTAGTACATTCTTTAAGCAGTGAACAAATTAAACATATTTTCATACTTATTTCCCAAGTCCTCTTCCTTTACATTTTGCTTATCAACAATTACAAATTTCCCAATACCTGAAAGATAATTAAATAATTAATAATTCAATAAAAGCAAGAAAAGTCCCTACTTAGAAGTTTTAATGAGCAAATGGATTTGTTAAATTACCATTTTAAAAAATAAACATTCAAAAACAGTAAACCTAATTGAAAATATTCTATCAGAAACCCATCAATTGAGATTTAGATAATAATCTTAAAATCCAAAAATCCCTTTTCAGCTTTCGATAAACCACAAAAAATAAATCAAATTAGCCATTACCTGGAAGAATCAGACACTTTAATGCTTCAACTCCTGTGGAGGATGCATTTATCAAGCAGACTTTTGCATTCTCAAGCTCCTTTTGACCATGATCTCCCCACAGCCTAAAGTTTGATTTAAACAGATAAAGGTGCAGTGGAAAACAGGATTACAATTACACATACTTAGGTATATAGGTTACTTTTTATATCAATAAACAGGGCAGAAATATCTAGAAAATGTTTAATACAAGCTGCACTACTCTATAAAAAGAGCCCCTGGGGTGAAATGATTGACTAAGCATGAACGAGATCTGCAACTGAAAACTGCTGTGAAGTGAAACAGCATCTTTTTTCCATCAAATACCAGTCTTGAATATCTCTACCAAATAACTTTCTTCCTTTTCTGATCAATTCTAATCAAGTTAAAATTTGATGAATAATAAGGTTCTTTGCTCAGGGGGTGCTTTCTCCTCGATTAGTCTATCTACTGAGAGAGCTCCTCCTCAAATAAATTCTTCTCCCTACAAAAGTCCATTTCAGTAGTATGTATAATTTGTGTTGTATTTAATTACTATTGTATTTTTTGTTTTTAGTTGTATTGTTGTCAGGCTTTTGTATGTAGTGGAATTTTAAATATGAAAACTTGAACTTGAACTGTCATACTCTACAAACTGGCCCCTAAGTAGCTGAAACAATTAAAGGGACTCTCAAGACTGGGTGAAGTTCTATGCTTCTAGATATCACTTCAACAACTGAAGTTCTGGACAGTTCAACAAACTGTCATACTCTACAAACTGGCCCCTAAGTAGCTGAAACAATTAAAGGGACTCTCAAGACTGGGTGCAGTTCTATGCTTCTAGATATCACTTCAGCAAATGAAGTCCTGGACAGTTCAACAAAGACTTGATAAGGGGCATTGCCAAACTCACCCTTCAATTAAGGATCATTTCAGCACATGCCAGGTGAAACTAATCTCAAAACACTGTTGCACAAACACTGGCCAGGTGAAAACAATGGCACATGTTGTGGCACAATAACAAAGCTGTCAAAATCTGGCATGTGTGCAACAACCAGAATTTTAATTATAATTTGAAGTACCTGTCCCTTTCTTTAACAATTATTTAAAATTATAAAATACATATTATTAGTGTGTAAAGGTTGTAAAATACATATTATTATTGCATATATGTGATCTAAAAAAATGAGCCATTTAATCCTTGCCCTAAACCTTTGATGAACTCATTCATCTTATAACTGAGTATAAATACCTCAATTGTCTATCATATTTCTTTTCCTTATCAATATTGTCTTTGTTTTCTCCGGTTCGTGACATCTTTGATATTGATTCTTGTAAGTTACCTTCCTCTGTTTCTTTCCTTTTCATTTTCTAATCAGTCATTCTGAGCTATATTAAAATTGAAAATAAATATGTCTTTGACTTTCTTTTCCAGCGTCGAAATCCTTTCGATTAGAAATTGTTCTGCCACCAAGAAACACCTCCCAAATAAACACACAGATGGTACAGACAGATGGTCCGAACTTGGTAGCAAAAGAATCGGCAAGTAAACCACTTCCTGTAACTCTATGACGCTGTTACTCCTTCCTCAGATACTGATTTCGGTTTTGCTTAGCATCAAGCTGTTTTCTTCCAGGAAGCTTGTCTCTGAATTTCAAAATCAGGCGCAACTTCTCAAAGACCAAGTTGCACGAAAGCGTTTCCAAATCATCGCCTCGTTTTAATTTTACATCCTTCCCTCGGAATAGAGTCAGTTTTCATGGCAACGAATGAAAAGCGGTGATTTGTTATTAAAATGGCGGCTGAGAAGGTAGGTTTTCACAAAATTCTTTCAGAAATAATCATAGACAAAGCGTTCTTTCTCAACTTAGCGAGAAATAATTTAAATAGGCTGTATTGATAAGCCTGAATAATTGCGAAAGCATTGCTGCTTTAGATTTCGAAATCATAGACAACGATAGGCCATCTTTTCATATTACCAGTTCCTTGTTATTTTCTAGTTGTTTATTTCTCATGCAGTTCTCATCTAGTTTTCTTTAAGATATACAATAAAACGTAGATGTTTTCTATTCCCTTTTTGGATCTTCATAAAGATTCTATACTCATCAATTTTAAACGATTCCTAGCATAAACTTGATGGGCGATAATACTACTTCTTGTTGCCTTATGTCACTAGGTACGTACCTCATTACAGATCAATACCTCATTAAAGATCCATGTTTGAAAGAAAAATATTGTTTGAGCTCATCTTATAAAAAGCAGACAACAAATAACATGTCATAAAATAGATTTGCGTGTTGTTACAAGCTGATTCATTTCCTAGGCTTTAGAAGAGCAATGTCGCAAGAAAGGGATCAAAAGAGCAACAGATGTTGAAGAACTTTATTTAGGAAAAAGGTAAACGTATTAACTTTTTATTGATATGCAAATATTTTGTGACTATAGTGATTATTTTTTGTTGAAATTGCATAATTTAACACTGCAATGTATAACGATACGAAGTAGAACTCATCATGGCTGTTGAGTGAGGTACCCTATAGAAGCTTCCTCTAATGGCGATCTACAGTTTTTGATTCACGTGAAAAACCTTTGAGAATGAATTTAGTATATTTTTACTTTTAAGTAGAATCCTCATTATCATGCTCATTTTTAAATAACAAATAATTTGATTATCTTTATTTGCAGCAATATCGAAGAAGCTCCAAATTTTGCAAAATTCAAGAACTTAAAACGGCTTTGGCTAAACAAGAACCAGGTATGAAATGTTTGATTTGAGCTTTTTGCTTTTTTAAATTTCACTATACAATAAGTCACTTGGTATATTTCTGTTGAGTTTTTATTGAAAGTTTAAAAGATGTCACACGTGATGTCAAATATCACTTAGAAAAGATCCTATTTTTTGCAGAGTAAAAACAATATGCTATTCTTGTGTATTTTATATTAGGCTGAATTCAGCTAACTTTTTTATCTCTGCTAAATGAAAATGATTGATCGTAACACAGAAAAGCGGAAACTTACCATACCAAAGTACTTTTTGCCTGAAACTCCATAGATATAAAACTCCGGATAGTGACCAAAGACACCCAGAAAAATGACACTTTAAATAAAGAATATCACTGTGACAAATCACAATAGCTTGTTATAATTTTCATTGCAGCTTTATCGATTGCAAGGATTGGAGTGCAATTACCATCTGACTGAGCTTTATTTAGAAAACAACATGCTTACAGAAATCAACGGAAGCATCCAGCAACTTACTTGCCTGCAAATTTTATTGCTACATGGAAATCAACTTCAATTTTTAACTGATGTTATTCATGAACTTAGATACATGCAAAGTCTCAAAACACTCAGTAAGTGCGTTCGATTTTGAAGATAAATTTGCCAAGATGCAAAATCTAACAAGCTTTGAATTGACCTTTAAATACCCCTCTATTTTGCTAAGAAAGACATTAATTTTCAATTACTTCTAGCAGTATGCATCAAACTCAAATAGTGTCGAGTCTAACATGAAAGAATAAAAGGGGTATCCATTCTTGGAAAAAGCACAAAATGAGTCTTGAATGTCATGTTCACTAGTTGCTGGGCCTAGTCATTCGTCAAAGATGCAGTATCTAACAAGCTTTGAATTGACCTTTAAAGAACTCTCTATTTTTCTATGTTAGGTATTAATTTTCAGCTAATTCCAGTAATTTCCAGTAAAAGGAATAACTATTCTTGGAAAAAGCACAAAATGAAATATTGCCCATTAAAAATCATTAAGACTTCATTGCTTCATGGCTCTTTCATAAAAATCAAAACTTGTCTTTACCTAGATCTGTTTGGAAACCCACTGGCACAAGAGTATGGTTATAGGACCTACACTATTTTCAGCATACCATCACTTCAATTACTTGACAGAAAAGGTATGGCAAATATTTGCTTCTTGTATAATTTTCCGCGTTGATACCAATTCAAGAATTCGTTCGTTACATATTAAAATTTTTACTTTAATTCGTGTTAAGACGTCAACTACAATATACTTGAAAAGGATAGGGAAACATTTTGTGTGGAACACATGAAATCATTTAAAGGACTACCTAGTGATTAAAAACACATAATGTCCTCATCCTATACGCCTCGGATATATCTTGAGTTTTATAGAATTAAAGAGCTTGACGAACAGTTCTTTACTGGTCTAGCAAACGCTGCTGCTAACATAAACCATAATTGTGTTTTCCGTAGATCAAGATTACCTAAGGTGGATTGGTTTTATCTTGCAGTAGGAATTTGATCTTAAACTATTCACAGCTCTGTGCTTTTCTCATTCAGGAAAATCATTTATGTAAGTTGAAGCTTGAAATTCTTGTTCGCAGCTATTTCTGGGGAGGAAAGGCAAAATTCTTCGAAGAAATATGATGCAGAGAGACAGCGAATGAAAGATTCTGTTGCATTTTGGAGACGAGCTGATGACGAAAGCACAGCAAACCAAGCACGATATTCTACCTCAACTTCTTGCTTGCGGACAAATATGACCCAAATATGTAAGAAATCAATTGGTCGAGTTTGTTCTGTCTCGTTATCAACATCATTCTGGTGCCCTCTCTAGTATAAAGCGTTTCAGAGCCTAAGTCTACCTACAACTTGTGGGAAATCAAATTGTGTTGAAGATTGTTGGTATTGTGAAGGTGCTATTGGCGATACATAAACCCTACAAAGCCAGCCCTCCTTCTATGTCAATTTTACTTTTCTGATTCTTATCTAAGCTAGCTTGAATTCATACTTTGATTTCTCTAAATAATCTGTCAAGGAACCCTAATATGCCACTGTGTATAAACTTATTTCCATTTCTGCTCATCAGACATTCCAAAACACGTGAAGTATGAGGAGGAGCTCGCAACAGATACTTCAAGGTAAATAACGCTATTCCTTACCTGTAGAAATGCAGCGAATTAAAGCCTTGTTAAATCGTCGAGCCATTACCCATTCATTAGCCTGCAAAATGCTGTAACACATCAATTGATCAGGTTTTGTTTCATATCTATATTTTTCTTATTCTGTACAACTTATTTGTTAATCCAATACTTTACATTATAATGTTGAGTCCATTATAAAGGAGAATGAATTATCGTCTTCTTTATAAACTAAAAATCACAACTATCTTATGCCGTCCACCGGTTTAATTCATCTGCCAAGAAATGTTTGGGGAGTTCTGGGTTAGAATATGGTCCTTTCATTACGGCTTAAGCATATTTTTCCATAGCAAAGCTCTCCTTATAATTTTTTTCTAAATAACGGAAGGCAATTTTGTCCGAAAATTTAATTTATCGCTAAAAGTTTCAAAATTTCTCCCCAAAATTTCTTTTGTACAGTTGAGACATCAAATGTATCTGATATCCAATTCCATTAATTTTTACATTAACGTCTCATTTGTATCATAGCAACGAGCAAAAGCAAAATGGTGACAGCACTGCAAATACAAATGATCAAAAAAGTAAAAGAGCAATAATGCAGCTGAACAGGTTTGGGTGGATAGACATTCTAGAGGCGAGAACTAAGTCGAAAGATGCCACTCCAGAACCTTGCATATACACAACAAAGTTTAGATGACGTCATAGTGGAAATTAGTCGATATATATATCAGTTGCTTATTTGTATGTTGTTACTCACACCCTTTGAAAGAAAACCCACATATTCTGGTATTTTCTATCAATTGTTAGCGAAAACTCCTTTGTGAGACGTGTTACAGCAGCAAAATCATTTCTCTTAGATGATTTTAGCTCCTGCTAAGTATCATTGGGAATTTTTGCTTGCTTGTCAACACGTTATTTATTTTTTCTAATTTTTGTAAATAGTAGATCTTATTTGATTATCTATACTCACTTGTATTATCTGTCTTCTCTCTAAAAATACCTCTGTGTTCTAATTCAATAGATTCTTTAATGTTCAAAACCTTGCGCAAGTACCATCTCGACACGAAGGTTACAATAGCTTGTATAAAGTTTTTTATCTCATATGTATGACAATAAATAGAATAAGCATCAATGTTGACAATCGATCACTGGCAATGTCTCTCGTACTCTTCAAATCTCTCCTTCTCTCATTCCCAGGTACACACATTCATTTAGGCTACAGTGTATACAACAGGACGGCTCTTAGTTGCAACTTCGAGTTTCATGCTTAATGCAATCATAATGCGACTGCTTATAGTTGCATACCTATTTATCTACATAGGTCCTGACACAAGCCTAAGTTACGTGCTCACTGCATGACAGGCCCTACAAATTAATGCGTAGAAAGGAAAAAAGGAGAAGATATTTTTAGAAATAAAACCTTTAGTATCCAAGCATCATCATCATGTTGATCAGCTATACGTTAGAAATTGTTAATATGATTAGAATCAATTTCATTATATACATAACAGACTTATATCTTTATCTATAGCCATAAAGGAAATCTACAATACGTTAAACCTACCAAGTGATTTCTAATCTACCAAGGATGTTTTCTAACGCCTTTTGTATAATGGACAGAGGGCCAGTAGTAGGTACCTTACTAGGAAAACTTCTAAGGCGTCTTGTACAATAGACAGAGGGCCAACAGTAGGTACCTTTCACGGACGATTTCCAATGTCTTCTGTTTAATCGACAGAGAGAAAACAGTAAAGCAATGGTAAATTGAGCAAGCAAGCTAGCAGTTAGTGGTTCCTTCATGTATTAAGCATTTAGTAGCGTGTAACCTTGTAAAAATTGTCAAGGGGACACATCTTGAAACATAGAAAAATTGTATGAAGTTTCCTTGCCATACAAGGTGGTAATGAACGACAAAGACATTGCTCCCTGTACAACTGTAGTTGAGTGGATTATCATGGATAAAGAAGCTTAAATAAAATGGAAATTCAGGGAACACAACGGGCTAAAAGATTGGGGAGGAGAAAATATGTGGAACTTATATCATTAAGATGTCATTTCCTCACTGTAACACATCTTAGCCCTTTCCAGAAAAATGCTGTTTCAATTTGCACTATTCAGAACAACCTAGGCACTACGGCATCGACGTTTAACTTTGTCTCCATTTCCCAGACACAGCTCGTTGCCATAACAACTAAAACTTAGGAAATCTAATTACTGTGCATGTATCATGAAAAAGTCACGGTGTAAATAAAATTTAAACTCTTTTATTTCCTTGTTGTTGCTATTAACAACCGCCACCATCACCTCCGCCGCCACCATCACCTCCGCCGCCACCATCACCCCCGCCGCCACCATCACCACCGCCGCCGCCACTAGAATGACCACCTCCACCACTATCTCCAGCACCATGACCGCCACCGGCACCATGGCCACCATCGCCAGCATCTCCACCGCTATGCCCGCCAACAGCATTACCACCTGAATCTCCACCACCAACCCCAACTGCATTACCTCCACTCTGTCCGCCATCGCTGTTTCGAACTCCAGATGCCGCACTTCCAACTCTACTGTTGCGACCAGATGTTGCACTTCTAACTCTACTATTGCGACCAGATGCCGCACTTCCAACTCTACTGTTGCGACCTGCTGACTCCAATGAGGGCTCATCGGCCTTGGCCACCGACACGGGTTGACCTTCAGTCTCTGGTGGTCTACCTGCGGCTTCCAGCTCCTGCTTCACTTTAGCAAATTTTTCACTGGCCAGAAGCTCACTAAGCTGTTCAGTTTTTGGATGATCATCGCCAAGAAGCTACAAATTATTAGCAAGCAAATATTTAGAAAAGGATTTCAAAAAATAAATTAAAAAAGGCCTGGCCTAAAATTACCAGAAAATATTTCAAAAGTTAATGGTCGTGGTGAAAAATATGCTCAAAACTGATGAGAAATGTTTCAAGGTGACGTTTCAAGGTGACGAAAACGACGATTATGATGATTATTATTAAGCTAAAGATGAAATTATAAGTCAAATTTGCACTCACCATGTCATATACCTTTAAGCTTCTTTGATAATAAATACAGGCACTTTTCAAATCCTTGTCATTCTCCTCGTACATAATTGCAACCTTTTTGCAAAGTTCACCAGACAAAATATGATCTTCACCGTAGACTTGAAGACACATGTCACAAGCCGCAAGGGTGTACTGCGAAAAATAAGTCAATTCAATTCATTTCATTTTCATACGTACAGCACCCCAGTTAGCGATAACGCTATCCAAATAAAAGCTGGAAATTAAGTTGTGGGTTTATCTGAAAAAACCTGTTCATAAAAGGATAGTATAAAGTAGATCATCACTACAATTTGTAGTTTTTCTAAAGAAGTTAAGAATATAGCATAGGAGCAAAAACTCCGAAGAACATTAAGAGCTGGGGGGGAGGGGGGCTAAAAAGGTTTGGGGCTCAACATGCTAAAGCAAAGTGTGAGATGATTTATTTTTGGTTTTTAGAGCATTATTGAGGGCCAGCTAATTGCTACATACTGTTGGGGTGACAGTCGGGGTGAAATTGGAAAGTGTCAGAGATGGGTTGGTTCCGTTATTGGGAAACTTCCTTAACTAAGGAGATCCGTCTTTGGCAGGTGTCCACTATTGGAAGATGTCCGTTATTGGGGGTGTCCGCTATTGGAAGATGTCCGTTACTCGGATGTGTCCGTAATTGAAGGTGTGCGTTATTCAGAGGTCTTTGTTATGAGAGGTGTCCGCTAAGGAAGTTTTAGAAAATTCAGTGCATCAAATATACCTTCTCCTCTGCCTCGTTGTCACAGTTTCGATAAATTCCTCCTTTAGCCATGAGAGCCTCTGCCTTATGTCCTCGGTCACCCATCTATAAACAGAAAGGCAAGTTTAAATGTCTTTTCGAATTGACCGTGTCAGGTAAGTCGTGCCATGAGGGCAGCAAAGTGAACGCACCCAGCCAAGCTACAAAAACTTTTTCCTTTTTTCAATTAAAGGAAACATTTCTATCGCCAGTTTGCAATTCTCACTTTAAGGCTATAGATTTGTAGAAAAATATGCACCCTTTACTTGTTTGTCCCCTTCCCTGTTTCTTATTGTTCCACAGGCCTCCATGCTAGCATGTCTAGTACAGTGCAAGCGATCAAACAAAGAAAAAATTCAAAGTAAAATCGAAGCAAACACGCAACCTGTTCAAAAATTGATATAGCTTCGTCTATAGCTTTGTCAGCTTCCTTGCGGATTGTATCTTTTCCAACAAACTCAAGATCAGCAACTCTTGCTAAGTGGTTTGTCTTCATAATATGCGTTTCGCCAAGCTTTATCTAAAAGATTCAAGTGTAACGGTATTAAACCATAAATATTGAGCCATATAACAGGAATAGTAGAATAATTTCTTAAGTTATATATAAGAAGAGAATTCATCACCACGTAATTGGCTGATATATAGTGAGATTTTGTTAAAATAATATTGTCCTTTATCTGAGTACACACCTTGTTCTCATCTCCTGAGCAATTCTTTCGCAATTCAATTGATCTTTCGCAGTAGTCAACTACTTCTTTTTCCATCGGTAGAAGGCTTGCATTTTCCCCCTCTGAGCTTCTAATTATCTAAAGAAACGAAAGTATTATCATGATTAGAAAAGACATGATGAGAAACAAAGTTGTCCATCGAAAAGTTGATACAAAGAGTGTTTTAAGAGAAAATTTTAACAGTGGCAAGGGGATGCAGGAAATTTCCCCTGGCGATGGAGAAAAACATTTGACGGAAAAGTCTTAAGAAAGAATCATTCTCCCCTTCTTGTGATCAAAGAGTAAGCGCATTTGACTAAATCTTTATTACGCATGCTCCCTGGCCCAAAAACAGTGGGATCTTTTATTCATTAGAAGCTGGTTTCCGAAACAAACCACTGTAAAAGTCTTGAAAGGCTCGTGGTAATATCTTATTTCTATGTTAAAACGAACCCACTCTCCCTTTAAAAAAATTGGGGGGGGGGTTCATATTTAACAGCCGAAAACACATTATTTTCCAAAAAAATTATGCCATGAGTGAGGTTCCATTGATTACAGGAAGTTCCAGGAACTTTTGTAGTGCATATTAATCGCTTTGAAAAAGCAATCATTGTGAAACATACTTAGGAATTTCGTCTGACACTCTTCAGAGTAATTAAACGTCAAAATTTTGATAAAAAAATTATTAGCCAGGAACATCATACCTCGCCCTTACAAGACGCAAGCAGCTGGTAAATATCTGCCATTTGGTCTGGTCGGCTTCCAAGTTTGCTCTCTTCCAATTCCGCTAGCTTACGCAGCAAATCAAGCCCAATATTATACTGGCCGACTTGAATACTAGAGCATAAGATAAATAAAGCTGTAGATGAATGGCTGCAAAAAACCTCTCGGATTTAAACATTTCATGAAAGTTTGAGAAAGTATTATAAAAGTCGAGTGACAAAAGTCTAGGAAAGTTTCTCAAATCATAACGATAATCGTTAAAAAGAAAGTAGTTTACAATTCTAAAATACGAGGGGAGAGACACAAATGACGAATATTTATCTGAAGTGAATTCTCATCCTTTTGTCGTACGATCTGTGTTTAGGGAGTGCATGGCGAATACGTGAACCGTTGCGGGAAAAAATAAGTGAGCTAAGAAAAATTTCAGTTCATAAAACGTACTCGAAGTTAACGACTTTTTCGATCAAATTGGAGTATTCAACATCAGAGATTTTTCCTTCCTGACTCTGCAATTCTTTCTTGTATCGTTCGCCAGCCACATCATAACCACCGGCCTATGTAGAAAGAGCAATTCTATGGTCATGAGAAGAAGGCAATAAAACCACAGAATCAAAGGTAAGTGTGGATACAGAAGCAGTACACGTGTGAAAACACGGGTTTTTCTTTTTGTTGATATACTTCGACTCTCAAGTGTTAAGAGAGAAAACAAGAGGCAAGTTACTTTTACTTATTACTAGGAAAACTCAACTTGTGTTTCACGGTTCCAGCAGGTTTCTCTTGAAAAAAATCAAGAAAGTAAGAAGAATGCTATGAACTTTAAACAATGGCCTTTCTTGAAAGGAATCTGCAAATAATCATTTTTTGTCCCTGTTTTTTATTTCTAGTCATTCTCTTTCAATTAAAATGAATGCACTCATTTTAAGCATCGATTTCCAACAAATTACTGCAAGCTCTCATATCTCAGGGCATGAACCTAAAATTCCATAGATGGTGCAATTTCATCGAAATATTATGTAACGGTAATAATGGCACACACAAATTCGACAGTCCAAGTATAATTTTTGCTGAAAAATGACAAATTTGCAATGGCTTTGCTCTTTGGGGCTAAAATTCACATTATACGTATTTGCAATCTGCTAATTAAAACAGACAAATAACTTGCCCTCTGCTGATAAAATATTTGAAAAAATTTACCTTTTGCCAGTAATGTATCAAGTCACTGCTGACGTCAAAGGAGAACAGTCGATCGAATATTTCCCAGTCTGCTAAGCAATCAGCCAAACCTTCAACATCGTCAAGTTGCTCCAAATGATACGGAAGTTCCTGGAATGAAATGGAAATTCCTAGAAATTATATGCAAGCTTCTAATCAGGGTGCACTGATCATCATCAACAAAGGAATTGTAAAGCGATCAATAACCAAGCTGAACAAAATATTATCTGTATATCTCTATAAAAACTATTTATGTTTGAAACCAAAGAAGGCCTTCTGATTAGAAAAAGTCAACACATTTTGACGTTTACCAGCGTTGAGACTTGCTGGGTTTTGAAAATTTGGCTTCCATATCCATGGTATGGGCTCTAATTTTTTTCACACAGCTCTTTCCGTATTTTGCACAATCAGTGTGAATCTCTCAAACCATTTTCATTTTACATGCATATTTAATCCAAGGGATTAAATTTGAATTAGAGGAGGAAAAAGTTGGTACAACCACTGGTTGAAATCCCCCCTTTAGCAAAATCTCCAACTTTATAAAAAAGGATTTTCTGGCCTTGGTTTCAGGGTAAAAACTTAACCAAGGCTGAGTTTTCCAACTAAAAGGTCTCTCGATGACAATTCGATCCAAAAATGCAAACAACATTTGTGTTAAGTTTACCTCAGCTTTGCGATCCAGATCATCTTCATTCTTAAAATGAACTGCAAGAATTGTGTGCCAGGATTTCTTCCTGCTTTTAATGTCATCTTCACTTCCAGCAAGGAACCTAAAATAATGGCTATATTTAAATTTGGTGCTGGAAAATCATCATTTTTCGAAACCTACTTACAAGTTATCTTTAGCAAAACTATCTTCTAATGGAAACTTTTCATTTTGAATTCCAGTTAAAACTACAATTACAAATCTCACTATAACAAGGTAATTTGTAACTGGCTAGCCTGTTTTTACAAAATAAAACTATTACAATCGAAGTAATGAGAAAAGAAAAAAAATGGTAGTAACGAGAAAAAATAATAATAATAATAATAATAACTAACATTCTGACAGGTTGCCTTGGTCAGATGTAATATCATCTATTATTATTCAAGGACCTGTATCCCTATCTAATTGCAACTGTTAAATTAAAATGGTAAAAATCAAATAAGAGTTAAAGTTTTATTCACAACAACAAAATTAGAATTTATTTACAGTAAGCAAAATCAGAATTCAAATGGAAAGAAAAGTATTTCAATGCAAACAGCGATTGCTACAGCAGTTGGATAACTTATGTACACCAGATTGACTGCTTGTGCAAGAATCTTCTCAAAACAAATTGTGCTTTTCGGCTTTAGAGCTCCTTCGTAGCTATGCAATGCCAATAAACAACATTACAAAACCATGTCCCTGATTGGTTAGACAAAAACACAAGCACATGACCGGTTTAGTTGTCGAATCAGTACCGCGTGCATATAGAGAAATCACTACTGCAGTCGAAGAGAGAAAACGAACACAACTAGGCATATGTTTGTGTAGACAGAAGGAGTTCGTTTTCTCACTTGGACTCCAGTGGTGATTTCTGTATAGGCACGCGGTACTGATTAGACAATTATACCGGTCCAGTGCTTGCATTTTTCTGATTGGCCTATTTCGATCCACAATTAGGTATATACTTGCCAATTTGTTTAACAGAAAGCACAAAATAGTAGTGATTTCTTTCGCTCTCAAAACAGATCTTCAGACGACTTAATTTAATTCATGTTAAAATCCAACAGCAAACTGCAAAAGGTTCACGATTTGATTGCAATGTTTACATACTTTTTCTCAAAAGCATCAGAGTAGGATTGATGAGCAAAATCTAGCCTTCCATCTCCAAAAGCTGCATTGGTCTTCAGATAAGGCTGCACTCGATCGTAAACAACTGCCCAGCGTCGATAAGGCAAGACATCGTACTCAAACGTGGTGTCTGTGTAGAAGCAAGCACATCAAACCTTGTCAAAATTGTTGGACACACAGACACAAAATCTTAACAGTTGTTTAACGTTGATTGTCAGTAACAATCTGACTAGGATTTGACACATGAACACTTCTAATAATGGAATCAATATTATACAGGGGGAGGGGGGAAGAATATAGCAACAGCGTTGACGACTTGGAGAGGTAGTTGAATATTGGGTTATCAATTTCAGGGACAAAGGCCACTGTCTTTTTTAGGAAATTGTTAGTTTCCTGGATACTTTGGGGTAAATCATTTATACATTTTTTTAAAGATGCTACATCCATCTATTGAGGTACTCCTGAAATTCTAAATTACGAAAAAACCCTCAAAGCGGTGCTATCTTATGATAAAATAAAAAGGAGCAACCCATAGCAAATATAATATATTTTTAAAAATCAGACACTAAAGAGTGCAGAACAATACATTAGGTATTACCAAATGCATATCCTTTATAAATGCAGTGTGCACCCTACCTTGACTTTTTTCGTACGTGCAAAGCAACGATCTGAGCTCTCTTTCAAGAAGGCCTCGTCTTGATGTGTATATAAGGAATAGTGTAGCCATGACAAGCCTGTGTTCTGAGCCCGAATCGAGGCCACCAATCAACAGTTCTTGCAGCCTATTAATATAGAATTGGGAGTTGAAAATATGATGTTATTTGAAGAAGTAAAATCTAGGTTCACTGTTTTTTTTAGGATCTCTATTCAAATTGAAGATTATTGCTCTAAAAACAGTTACCGTTGACTTTCCTCTCAGGACGAAACATTTATTCAGTATTTTAGCAACTTATTTAGGGGGGGGGGGGGGTTGGTTACAGTTCATGTTGAAAAATCAGTTTAAACCAGCGACAAATCCAAGATGGCGAATTCACTAACGGCTGGCATCGTATGAATTCTCTCCTATACTAAATAAAAATATCAACGCTCATTTCATGTTTAGGCTTGATGCATGTATCTTTTAACTCAAATTATCATCGAAGATTCTACTCTGAGATTCTGTAACATAGAATTAAGAGAATGCTCACCCATTTAAATCTGTTGGCAATGCTTTCAAATCCTCCATCGATTTGGCACTGTAATTCGTGATGATATACTGACAAGCCAGGCATATCCACAATAAATTGTTCGCACCGGGCAAATTCAAAAAGTATCCGTATTCCTCATCCGTTAATACAATACTGTACTTTAACAGTTGTGATTTGAAAATCTCCTATTAAGCAAATAAAGCGTATAAAAATTAAACAGTCTTGTCGTGACTGTAATTGTAATCGCAACATTACATTACATAAGGTAGGCAATATATAAAAATCTATTCATTTCGAGCAGGGAAGTATTGCTAATAAATTAGGTAATTAAGACTTAGATATATTTTATAACAGTTTTCAGTTATGAATCCAATATGTTTCATGTTTATTGCAATGTATGAATTTTAGCGTGTAAAGCACGACTAACTTCATGGGGCTTTCTTCTTTGAAACGCAGCCATACAGTATGTTTAATCAAGATCGTTAAACCATTGGTAGTGAATTTTAAGCCTAGAGACGATCTTAATCTAGAGGATAATTAATATTCATTTGTTACAGTAACAGTGATTTCTTTATCATTATCCTTCTATAAATAAGTACAATATGGTTTAAGAAAAATATCTCACACATCTATTAAACACAGGAGAAACTGACTTTTTAGGACTTTAAAAATATCAAAGTCTCCTTACAATACTAGTTGTACTGTATATCGTTAAAGTGGCGTGAAAACAGCTTATTCAAAATAAAGAAAAATTAGTTGGTCTTTTCAGTTTCTCATTATTACACTCACTTATATAAAAAACTTTCTATAAGAAACTATGCCCTAAGATGAGCAAAAAACTAAGAAAAGATAGCACTGATCATACTGAACTTTTAAAACTGCTCGAAATTCCTTCTTTTAAAGGAATTTCAAAGATCAGGCGCCTCTAAAAAATGAGTAAATCTAAATAACAGAAGGTTGGAATTTCTTACCTGTCGTCACATTTCCTACAAAATATATATTCACATATTTCAAACATAGCAAAATTTGCACACTGTAAGTATTAAATGTTGCCAGAACGAACTCACCATTCTCAAGCCAAACTCCATCGTGCTCACTTCGACTGTAGAACTTTCATGTGAATATTTGTGGACGATTTTATGGCTGACGGTTCCAGTTGTAGTGGAGAGTATCACACGGACATTGTTAGAAAGAACAGGGGGAAGCCATCGACGGACAAGTTTCTGTTGGTCAGCATCGATCTAGTTCCAAAAAAGCGTTCATCGTATAAATTTTATGGACTTTTATAGTTCATTTCTGGCTGAAACTATTAATAAATTTCAAGGACATCATATAACAGACGAATTCCGATTGCTAAGAATCTTTCGCTACTTTGAACCGAAAGTCTGGTTGACACCTTAGAATTCTCCAAGTACAACGTACTTCCATTTTTACGAACTTTTTCTTGATCCGGTTGGTAGCACCGAGAATTGCTATACAATCGCGTATTTTGTAGATTTTCCAATAGCAGCCTGAATAGGTTCTTAATTAACAGGCTGCTATTCTAAATTCCAGTCTAAAAGGTTCTTAACAAGGTTCTTGTATACGTACAGGCCTTGGACACATAAACAATGTTTTCCACCGCAAGAATTCTAACAGACACACCTAAACCAGCTTTGTTTTTCATGTTAAATTTCAAGCAGTCAAACGAATCTGTGTTGTTAGATTGTCCAAATAGAGTGCAACCTACCAAAATCTGATTTAACTCTAAGCTGGTTTAATTTGCCAGTGTGAATAGGGTGTAAAAATACCCCTCTAAAAACCCTTTTTTCTTATATATATATATACAAGAACCTTTCCAAATTTCAGCCTCTTGGGGTTCTTAATTATGGGGTTTAAAAGATTAAATTTTAGCCTCAAGGTTCTTATAAAAACAGATTCTTTTATGCGTGCCCAGCTCTGCCTGTACAGTATCAAGTACTATATGACAGACGGTTAAAAAATTAAGTTCCATAAACTTATATTTATAAACTTGTCTTTTATTGAGAACAGCTAAGGGCTCAATCGCAAGAGAAGCTCTTTCTTGAAATATTTGTGCGTTATGTTCAAGATTCTTACCAGATCAATTGCATCAATGTAGATAATTATGGGCGTTGTGCCATAGGCAAGGACATTTCTCACTCTCTGCGTCATCATATCCAGATCATCAAAAACTTCAGGCTGAAATGAAAGAAAAGGAATTAATGGCTGCATCAATGTCATTATTGCCACGCTTGGGAAACAGTTCATATTCACTTGAAGAGCTATTTTTTTCCATTCCTGTAAAAAGCAGCAAGGATATTAAACAGAGTTAATTTTAAGGAATTTTTATCACTGCACATACTCAAAACTTTTGGAATTTTGGGTGTCAACTTTTGAAAATTTTCATGATCACACCCTTCAATCTAACTGAATTATGATCACTGTTACTGTTATGTTTTCGTTTTTAATATTGCAATGCTCTTTTGTAAGCTTTATGTGTCTACTGGCAGATGCTTCAATTTTCCTTTTTCAATGGTAAATCTCTTTATTGTAGCTTTATCATTGCACAAAATTTGAGTTTATCACTGTACAATAACGATTTACCACTGCACAAATTGGTTATCACTGCACATTAAAATAAACCCTGATATTCAACTATCTCAGCTTTTTCAAACTCGCTGAAAAAGGGACCTTAAACGCCAGCTCGACGAAGATCCGTAAATACTCAAACAGACTTCAAATTCGAGCTGCTTTTCTCCTCGGACAACTGCCACAAACCCCATCTTGAAAACATCCTCATGTTGCAACATCTCGAAAAGTTACCATTTCAAAATAAGCCCCAAGAAATAAAATGTTAAGACAAAGCTAAAAATTGCATTGGATGCGGTGTTTCAAACGAGTGATTAATTTCTAACTTAAAAGATAAAACAAAAAATGGTAAAAGTTCATGAAAATTGATGAGAATTTCATATAATTGATATTAATAGCTAACCTTGAGTTGACCTGTCTCTTTCAGGAGTCTCTCTAGAAATGAAACCAAGTCTGTTGACCCTGGAGCTGACCCGACAAAATGCAGGAGTATCTTCCACCGCAATGCACCCCTAAATACAGCATAAATTCAGATTCATACAAGCATTTAAGGCTTTTATAAAGGCTAAAGAATGTCTTAGGTACAGAGTAAGAAACACTGCCATCTTTGGCAGAAATATGAACTCTAAACAATTTTTCCTTCAAACTCTTCTTTCACTTAGACCTTAATAGAGATGAATTATATGAATTGCGAGACTCAGATCGCAAAAGGAGAAAGAACAAAATATATACATTTCATTTCTAAGCTCTGAAAAATATCAGTCAACATATGACTTCATCTCATCACTACGATGCTACAGCAGCAATTTCATCCTTGAGGCGATATTTTGCAAGCAGCCCCAACTTTGCCAGAAGCCTTTCACTGATAAAATAATCTTCTCCTAGGTTAGAGTGGCTGCTTAAGTGCTCCCAGAATTATGTGCCCCCTTTCTACCCCTATGACTGCTGAATGGTACATACGAAGGCACGGGGATGCCTCCATTTTCACAAAGATCCATGGTTCTCCTTGCACTTTGAGCAAGGATCGTTGTTTTCCCTGTTCCATGGCTGCCGTGGACGATGATTGGTGATGGTTCTGTTGGTTCTTTTATCTCCTTCTCGATCTGAAAAATAATATAGTTAAATATAAAAGCTGTAGAAAATGGTTCCCATTCATCATAATGTAAGCACTGCAGAATATCTGTAAAAGCCTCTAGATACACGATGAAATCTGTCACAATGACAATTATAAATTCTTACAACTGAATGCTCTACTGAAGGGCTTGTACTTGAAGAAATATTTCATGATGCTTTACGAACAAGAAATGTTAATGGATCGTTCCGTAAAAGATACCAAAAAAACTACTTGAATAGACTTTAAGTAAAAATGGAAGATAGACATTTGTACGTGTTTTCAAACAAAAACCTTAGCTATTTGTACGTCGCAACATATAAATGATAAAGTTTTAGGATGGCAAGTTATTTCTGTGGAAGAATGCTATACCCACCTTTGCAATGATTTCCTCTCTGAGAGATGAGTTATCTGCATAATATGCTACGTAATTCTAGAAAAACAATAAACAAACAAAATGCTAGTCATTGGGCAGTTTTTAGACTCAAGGATGCATTAAGTTGAGATTCGAAAAAATCAGAAAAAATTGACTGTAACTTGAAGAAAAAATTGAAAAAAACTTTTTCGGGTTAAAAAACCATGAACATTTCAAAAATAACGGTAGTGTTTGAATACCAGTACAGTATGAGATATCCAGTACAGTACAAATACAGTATAGTACAGTATAGTACAGTATAGTACAGTATAGTACAGTATAGTACAGTATAGTACAGTATAGTACAGTATAGTACAGTATAGTACAGTATAGTACAGTATAGTACAGTATAGTACAGTATAGTACAGTACAAATCCGGAATTGAGATATCGTTGTCACTTGTATTTCAGTTTCAGCTTTTTTGAAGCATTGACTATAATCATAAATATGTTATCATACTCGATGTGCTTGGCGTCTCTCTTCAACTGGGTCGAGATCCGTTGGATCTAATGGGTAGAGTTCGTCTATTCTCTTCTTGAAAAACTCCAAAACCTGTAAAAGGACCAACAGCATTTTAGCTACAAATAAAAAGGAATGGAGACAGCATAGAGCCTTGAGCAACTCTAAGCATTACTTAAACAAATATCAGAGGTCAATTCAATTTTCTGTCAAATGCAATCTATTTTGGTTATAGACTAAAACTCTTTTTACTGCATTCTAATAATGATATAAAAAGGCGTCATTGTCTCAAAATTTACTGAAGAAATTCTAATGTTGAAGACTTAACTTACCACAGTGCCAAAAGATGTGACTTCACCAGTTAGTCCTGTTACTTTCAAAGGAGCTCCCTCTTCTACCTGGGCACTTGCTTGATATGTGTGGACCTGTGTGTTCTGGAAAGAGCGTTATATGTTATTGCTTTTGGACAAACTGAGTAACCCATGAATATCTTTCAATATATCACACTTTAGACTTCTTAAAACTACAATGTAATAGCGTAACTATAAAAAACGTAGCACAGAACCGGACGTTCTGTTTCCCTTTTTTTCGTCAAAACCTGCCTGAGTCCGTTTTCTCCGTATGATGTGGGGGAAAATATGCAGATATAAAAAAGTGCTTGAGAAGATTAAATAAAATTAAATACGACAAAACAAGAATTATAAAATAAAAACATAGACGTGGTTTACATTGGTATTTTTGAAACTGCATGTGAAATTATGCAAGGTTCACGACAGTAAAAAGCATGACAATAATAGTTGTGCAGCAATGATATGAAATAATTTTAGACTGTGATTTTCAACATGTAAATACAATGTACACGAACTTAAAAAACACTGCATCCCATTAAACGTTGAAAATATCCTTTTGGATATTCGCCAACTGTGTTTTTTACATTTAGCCTTTAACATACTAGATTTTTACAATATCCGTGATCTCTGATGAAGTATATATATACACTAACTTCATGGCAATAAACTGTGGCCCAATATACTGAAGCTTTGCTTACCGGAAACATATTGAGCAGTTCAGTTTTTAAACGACCTGTGCGTGTTGCACTGAGCTCTGATGAGGCAACGAAATCTTTCTTGGATGCATCAGGACAATTGACCAGAAACTCGGGATCCCGAACCATGAATAATGCTGTGGGGAAAAGTCAGAAATGTTTGTTAATGATTATCCAAAACTTTGCTGATGAAATTTTGAAAACACATCTTTAAAATTTTCATTTTTGCTTAGTAGAGCTGGAATACATCGACAAGCAACATTGGAACTTTCACTAAATAAAACAACCAATAAAAGTAATCGATGCTGTCTCGCCAGCTACAATGTGACTTCTACTTAGAAAGCATCATTTATAAGCCTTCTAACAAATCAATGTTCGTTTTCAGCACAGCTTTCATTTTACCCTTTTAAAGCAAATATTGTTAAAAGTGTTGTATTAAGAATTTCCTGAGCAAAAAGATGTGGATAAAATCAGCGAAAACATAGACAAAGTACTGTCCGTATTCTAAATATATTAAGGTGAATTAGGGGATAAATGAACGATTTGGCAACTAGCTATCGAAAATTGTTGGGAGGGGGGAGGGGGAGGGTGTCCATGTCCACTCTCCTATTAGTGACGTCGTTGAATCTTAATCGTGTATCGATATCATACCATTTGGACTGCAGAAGCGATAGGCCGAGTGCAATATTTCCATTTCGTAGAGAGAAAAGCCATAGATCCATCCATAATGTGCTGCAATGTTGCTTGGAATTTCATTTTCATCTGGAATCCAGTCGAGCTTTTCCCTGGAAATAAAACAAAGTGAAATCTAAGTTCCAAGAACTGAGATGCATCGATAGATTGATATGATCCAAGAACTGAGATGCATAGATTGATTGATAGAGGTTCATGAGATTGTTGGGGTGCGGGCAATGAAGCACAAGAAGCAAGGAGAGAAAATTGATCGGGGGTCCTCACTCAAAGGAATGTTCGTTGTCATATCCTGTAGATGATTGATGCATACAATCAAAAAACGGCAGACAAGAAAATTTTACTTGGTTCTATATGTAAAAATGACAAATCTTTAACAAAGGCTAGCTCTCAATTTGGAGCAGGGAAATAGTTTAAAAATGATGGTCAATAATTATCAAAATTTACGATGCTGCAAAATTAGAGCATGGTAAGAGCTATGTGGCTCGTAAAGAAGTGAGGACTTCTAGTCTTTTGAACAAACAAACAAGATGTTTCAAAGCTGCAAAGCAAGTTTGATTTTGACAAGACAGATTTAAAACAGATATGATACAAAGGCAGGCCGGGGGCATGGCTCCCACACTTTAAGCTTTTTCCAAAATCTTTTGTTGTGGTTGCTAAATTTTTCCAAGGTCTCCCCACTTTCCAAACTGTGTCGGAGCCAATGTGATTAGAATTTCAAATGAAGGACGTTCTCCTGTAAAATTGTATACAGTTGAAGGTCAGTAGTATAACCTTAATTGTAAAACAACCCGGGCTAAATGAAATTAAGCTAAAGATTCGATTACCTTATATATTTGATTATACACACCGTAAATCTAAACAATGTGTTCAGATCGGATTAACAAGCAAATAAGATGGGATCCGTATCAAATTTCTTCAAAATTAGGATGGAAATCTCTTAAAGACAACCCTGTGTAACATACTGGGTGGGCTTTTGTCTTCACGGGGGATAACAGGTAAATATGGAGGGGCACAAAATTTATCTCGAACATAAGAGACATATCAGTGCCGTTGAAATGAAATTCATATGGGAGGCTGCCAACAGTTTGACAATATTTTTGGGGGCTCCAGCCCCCCCCCATACTTCCGACGGGTGTTCAGAGATAAATGAAACACTTTCCATCCTTTGACTCGATCTGCATAAAATTTGCAGTGAACATTGAAGCTAAACCACAGGATTAACACATTCTAGAAGCTTCGATTACACGGAGCTTCGAAAACATGTTTTCTGAATACCAGAGTAACAGCTTCGGATTGAGGATTTTTCCACACTTTGGGAATTGTTATATGACCCTACAAATTTGAATTGACAAGGAACGATTTACTTCCGCAATGATTCACTGGATGAAACGAAAGATCAAGACCTGCAAAGCCAAAGACTCAGACATGTGCTAGAGAGAGAGAGAGAGAGAGAGAGAGAGATGGGGCACTTTTGTGTTAAATAATCTAATTAAATTAGCCCAAATCTTGTTCCAAAACCTGTATATTACTTCAAATTTGTTGACTGAAAATCCACAACTAAGATGCATCAGCATAAATATTGCCATCATGGGGACTAGTAGGGGTAAGATATGTCTGTCCATTGCTAGAAGGGGTAAGGGGTATCTGTCTATTGCTCTACCCCCAGTTCAGGGTGGGCTGCATGGGTCCTTGAAATAATGAACAGAACAAAACAAAGAGATATGAAAAATCTATGAATTTCCGCAATTGAATCGCACTTACCCTACGAGTCCTAAGAAAAATGGTATTGTATTTTCTGCATAGCATCTGTTTATTTCACCCAGTGCCAAAAGAGCATGTGAAGAATTATTGAGGTCTTCTTTGGAACCCTAAAAAAGTGCAATAAAATATCAGTGAATTGAAGGCAGAATTTATCGAAAATAAAAAAGACACTTTTGAAGCATGAACAAAGCATGGAAGAAATAATTTTTTTCTAAACAACAAAACAGGAAGGTAGGCTAAGACTCAAGTATGTTTTATCTTTTTAGCTAAATGTTACTTGCAAGAATGAAACTGCCTCCATAAAATGTGTGCTTTACTCTTGTTTAATGAGGTTTCCAATGTAGTGAAAAAATACATTCAAAAGGAAACAGATCTGATAAATCTTTAGGTAGCTTTTGGAAATCCTGAATTGAGTGCATCGACTTTTATTGCAAAACATTGTGAAATGATAATTTACAAAATCAAAAATTTGCAAAAAAATATAAAATTTTAATTAGAAAATTCATTTTCATCAATAGGGTAGAATGTTTTGCAGCATCTAGATTTCCTAACACAAGTACTAAATCAACAAACTTTGATACATGTGGCAGCATTGTCAAAAAATAATTGCTCATTTAGTACAATGGAAAGTAGAGCCTCATCCCCAAAGTTGAAGAATCAAAGAAAAAAACCATAGCTTTATATAATGAGCTCATTAACAGGTATTGCAGTTTGCATGTTAAATACAATTTAGATTCATTCACAGATTATGAGCATACAGGCAATGGTAAAAATGCGAAAAATACATACAAGCTACCTTTGAATTATAAGACATGTTCCAGTGGGGGGGAGGGGTGTTGGTGGAGGGGGCAATTTAATAATTCTAAAACTTTTTCCCTACTCAGCAGAATTTTGAGAAATTAATCAAACCCTGTGTTGGAACATATGAGTCAAATATCAACTTGATGCAACATAATATCCCTAGACATAAAAAGTTTTCAGTGCCCCCCCCCCCCCTACTACAAAGAACTTTAAACCAGGGGGATCAGCACCTCTAGAAACTGGGAAAACACAATCAGCATTACAATTGTTGAGGAAAGATTAATAGCCCTAGTTTAATATTCCTCAGACATGTAAGATACTAAGTAACAGGGTAGGGATACACCAACGTATCAATGTATTTCTGCATCAAAACAAATATCAGGCTACAAAACTTCAATTTAAAACTGCTTTCGAATTAGCTGTCAATTTTGGGGTACTTTTCAGGTTTGTGGGTTATTAGCCCAACCATTTTTCTATGTGCAGCTGATGAACTTGGCAATGGTTTACCTGCAAATTGTGGCTTCAAATAAGATGCATCTTGCAGGAACCGCACAGCCATTGGGCTAGCAGGGGCTAACAATTTTGTTGTTTTTTGAGCCCCTATGAGAAGACCCCAACATTCTACAAATCACTGTTTGAATCTTTTTCATATGTATTGTTAAATTTCTTAGAAAATTGAATGAAATAAAATCATCCACTTACCCATCTCAAGTCAACATCAACAAGTCTCAGCTTTTTTTCTTCACACCATTCTCTCAGCTTAGTGAAAACCTTAAAAGTATTGGAGCAACGTTATCATAGAGCCACAGCATAACCTCTATGTATCAATAGTCAATCAGATTTGTTTTAGAATTAAGCAAATGTATGTAATGACCCCCTGTGAATAGACCATGGCAGAACCATGTTTAACAATAAAGTCATGACATAAAAGTTTTCCCACCATTTAGGGGTAAAAAATGGATTTAGGAATATTTTAAGTGGAAAACCCAAACTTTAAGCTGGTATGTATATATTGATTTCATCCTAACACATGGGCAAGGTAGTTGCATTTTGGCATTGGAGGTGTTAGCAGTCAGCATAAGGTAACTCTTGGTAGAAAATTTAAATGAAAGTTGTATTGCTTCAAGGCCACTATTCATTCATGCGATTTTTCTACACATAAATTTACTACAGCTCCACTTTATAAAAGAACTAGTGAGGGAGGGCTCTTGACTTAAGTTGGTATAATACACTCTTTTTTATAAGAATCAGTAAATTAAAGTTCAGGCTGACTGTTCCAAATTCTTTTGGAAAATCTGAGGCTGCATTGTTCTTAATTTGTTCTTAAATTAACAGGGTGTAAGCAGTGCGATTGCTAGCTTTTTGCTCTAGGGAGGTGTTCAGGCCTCATTTGCCAACAAAGTGAGCGAGACAAATTTAATTTGCCGAGAAGTTTGAATATTCACTGAAAAAACACCCACACATGGCTAAAAACCCTCGTTTTTGAGATAAAACGTTGTTCATCGTTGCAATTTACAGTAGGTCAGCCCTAGTTTGTTCTTCACTTGTTCTAACTGTTGACCATTTTTGAGGCTCGTGTTCTTACTAAATGATGCTCACAAAGAGTGCATGTTAATTAGCGTCAACGGCTTCTTTCAATTATTTGTTAAAAGTTAGTAGCCCATAAGAGCACGAAAGTAGGGATTTTGGTTTTAAAGTAACGCTTTGACGTTCATTTGTTGATAGCAACGAAGAGAATGAAAATAATTCGCACAGGACACCGTGGATCAATAATTACTTTAAAGCGAGTTCTACATCCAGGGCAGGTGGTGATTGGCAAATGAGCATCTGCGAAATCTCAACGTACAAACCTCTTTTGAAAGTACATCCCGCTCATCTTTGAAATCCTCAAAAGTTGATGACACATAAATTCTGATGTTCCTCCAACCTCTACGGCCTTTTGTCGGCTGTAAAAATGGCTTCAACGTGTTTGCTGCGTATGTACTTGTTCCATTTACGATTGCCCATTGTCAATTAATTTCTGTGGCTTTTAACCTCGCTGCTCGTTCAAAACTAACTGACTTTATTCTATTTGTATTCACGTACTCTAAAACGACATCAACCAGTTCGTTTCGATTGTTGTTCCCATCAATACTCAATTTCTTTGCACGCTTTTTCCCGGATGATGACGAACTGCTTGAAGACGAACCAACAGATTTTTTCTTGGAATTTTTCGCAACCTTTTTTCCCTTTGAGCCTCCTGTACCCATGGCTAACTTGCAAACTTTCAACAACAACTATTCAATTGTACAAATATTTCATTTCGTTCTTCTTTAAATCGTAGACGAAGTTCCAGACTGGACAGGAAGAGAATATGATCAAGCATTATTTACAAATTAATGTTTCCCTGTGATGCGTCACCAAGACGACCGCCCGAACACCTTAGCGACGCAATGTTGAAAGTACCACCGTTTCCAAAACATGAACACGCACAAGGACCGTCAACTTTACAAATCTATACATGCCTATTGTTAAACCTCAAGACAAATCAAAGCACTTTTTCTTGCGTGTTTATGCGGTCATGGACGATAAAAAGCTGTGTTAGTGTCACATTGACAATAGCATAAAACAACTCAGAAATTTATCTGACCTATTGATAAGATGACATTGAAGCAAGATAAAACAATTTTGATTCAAGGAAACCCCCATAATATTGCATTTTTTCTAAATTTTTTTAACTTTATTTAAATTTGAAGCAGCAATGAATTGTGAGTGTGATTTAATTTATCTGATTCTAAAATCTATAATGTTTCTGATTTAAACTCCTTTAAACAAGAAACAGATAATTTTTTGCTGAAGTTCGGTGTTCCAATTTTTTGGATAATTCGAAGCTCAGGCTTTCTTAATGTAGTTTCTATCTCAGCTTTAATAATTCCAAAATCACAAACTATAAATTATTTCTTAGAACATTAAATGGCAGTTTTGCACGACAATTTTGGTGGCACGGATTATTAGCTGATAAAATCTGCTCCGTTTTTTAGGAAATTGAATGAATTAAAAACGAGAGAAAATTTCAAAGACACGTTGCTTTTTTCTTCTACTTTTTCATCTGAGACTGAGCATGTACTTTCGCGGTTCTTATTTTAGGCAAATCTAGTCTCGGGGTTCATACAAAATAAAGTATGTTCCTTTAGGAAAAGCAAGAACTGATCTGCGATCAGTAAGACAATTCAATTCGAATTATTTAATTTTACAGTCATGTGCAAAAGTTTAAGACCACTGGAAAAAGTTGAGAAGAAACGCAATTACTTAAAAAAAGCACCATACAGTGGCGGCGCCAAGGGGTGGTATGGGGGGGGGGTATTTACCTCCCCACTTTTCTGAAAATATGGTCTATATATTTCTTCTAAAAATGGATTAAAAAGCGCTGGGTAGGGGTAGATCAAATTTCCCAAGGAAAGGGACGAATAACTGGAACGAGGCAAAAGGGGCGTGGTCACACTGGCCACGCCCTTTACCCTCCCACTTTGTAATAGCTGGCGCCGCCACTGGCACCATATATCTTTATATATTCATTTTAAATTACATATTATCATTACACATGTACTTTAAAGGTATCTATGATATATCCTTCTTTAAAATTCCAGTGAATGATTTTTTAAACAAGAAATCTTATTTCGAAATTATGAGAACCTTTGACCAAAAAGTTGGAGGGTCATGGTAGCCAACCTTCTGATAGAAGATGGTACTTGATGATAATGATCAATGAAAAAGTTTAAAAAGTTACTGACGTTAATCAAATTTCCAGGTAACAGCTTTAAACGGTATGTGTTCAAGATAAGAGATTTGCTTACGCGAATGTTGACTTGTAATGACAGAAAAAAGGAACGGGCTAGGCTCATGGACTGGCAACATATGTCTAGCCTCGATAAACAGAAAGAATTGTACTTAAGCAGGTGTCAAAGGATGTACACTCCCCTCACGAAAGTATCCGGACAGTTTCGAATTCAGTTGCGAATCTGTTGTTAGAGAAATTTGTTTACAAATTTCAGTGTCAGATTTCATGAAAAAGTTTCAATCAATTTCTTCGAATTTTTTCTTGAAGTTTTTTTGGCCTTTAATCTATGTATTCGTGGAAAAAATATAATTTTATCGATATGTAAGCAAACTCTGTGAGGGTTTTTCCTGAAGATGGTAGCGACAGAAACACATTGTATATTGCTGTCACGCATTGAATTTTGAGTGAAATACGTACATCTAAGTCATGCACGAAGCGAAAACGAATACACTCTCTTTTTAAAAGAACACGAGCCTTAAAATTGGTCAAAAGTTAAGAACAAATTAAGAACAAGCTGAGGCTGAGGTTCTGTAAAATTGAATTTTCAACGACGTTTTTTCTCAAAAACGAGGATTTTTAGCCATGTGTGGATGCTTTACGGTGAATATTCAAAATTGTCGACAAATGAAGGTTGTCTCGCACTTTAAAGAAAAGTTACAAAGCTGACATGGAAGAGCTTAATCTTGCAAATGAGGCCTGAACACCTCCCTAGATCCCTAGAGCGAAAAAACTAGCAATCACATTGCTTACACTCTATTTATTCAAGAACAAATTAAGAACAGTCCAGCCTCAGATTTTGAAAAAAATTAAGAACAGTCAGCCTGAACTTAAATTTACAAGTTCTTATAAAAAAGAGTGTAAGCACAAGAAAGGTTATCAAAATTGTACAACCTTGTTATATTTATTGTTGAAATATAGATACAAAAATATGTTTTTATCTAACTATAAACCAACGAAAGGAAAGCCCTTAATCTAATAAAGAAAACGAAAGGAGGGCTAAACAGAGCTAGAAGGCTAGAATGAAAATTTATAGAGAAATGATGAAGGTCTGGTTTTTTTCGGCTGTTATTATCGAGATAAAAGAAAGAAATAAATTTTCTCTATTTCAAATTGTTATCATGTAACCTTTCATAAAATAACCAGCGAATTTCCAGCGAGGTTCAGGCTAGCTTTCAAAACTTTCGAGGCTGGATTGTTTTTTTAGGTCGTTGTTAGTTAAACAAATTTAGTCACTCACAGTGCAGGTATTGTTTTTTTGTGATAATATTAGCAAACTATATAGGCTTAAAAAACGTAGTTCAGTTTCAAATGCGAATAATTGAAATGCGTATGTACATATGGTATGCCGGTACTTTCCTCCGCAGAGGCTATTGGAGAGGGAGATTGGGAGGGGAAAAGGATATGATAAAAGGAACTGCGGAAGAAAGAAAAAAGTGGAGGAACTGTGAGGGAGAGGGAGGAAAATAATAGCAGCAGCTCACTATTTTTCCTTTCTTCTTCTCCTCCACCCCCTCCAATTCTCCGCAGCTTCACCATTTCTCCCTACCGCAGCTTCACCATTTCTCGCTCCCCAATAGCCTCTGTGGAGGAGAGTAGTATGCCGGGGTGAAAGATTAGTTTGTTCGGATGGAGCAAATAATCGAGTGACGAGTGACGGACGTCTGCGTCAAAGACTTGCAGGTCCCGCTGTGGAAACAATTACAATCAAGCTCCCCAATAGCCTCTGTGGAGGAGAGTAGTATGCCGGGGTGAAAGATTAGTTTGTTCGGATGGAGCAAATAATCGAGTGACGAGTGACGGACGTCTGCGTCAAAGACTTGCAGGTCCCGCTGTGGAAACAATTACAATCAAGCAATATTTGTGGTATTTGATATCCGATGACACAAATTACACAATGATGCCGGAAGTTGCTTCCACTCCCTCCGCGACAGATACCTTTTGATGATGAGTGTAGAGCTCACATACCGAAATCGTTGAGAAGCATCCAGACACTATTCCTGACAGCTTTCTAATTCATGGGCACCATGAAGGTTTTAATATTTTTGCTATGCTTGGTGTGTCTTGCCGCATCTCAAATTCCTCAAAGTCGTTTGAAGCCCAGGCCAGTGACAAAGAAAACATTTGCTGCAACATCAGACTTCGCCTTTGACTTGCTATGCTTGGTGTGTCTTGCCGCATCTCAAATTCCTCAAAGTCGTTTGAAGCCCAGGCCAGTGACAAAGAAAACATTTGCTGCAACATCAGACTTCGCCTTTGACTTGTACACAGATGGCTCGAAAAATGTCTTCTTTTCGCCTCTCAGTGTCTACATCGCTCTTGGAATGCTCAAAGCTGGTGCCAAATCAACGACAAATCTCGAGATGGAAAAGGCAATGAACTGGCAAAAACTAGTGGAAGGTTATGGATCAAATAATGGCCATGAAGCGATCGAGCGCCTCCTGTCTGATGTGTTTGCCCCTCTCGAAAAAAACAACACCCTTAGTGTAGCTAACAAGCTTTGGTTGCAGAAATACTTTTGCCCAACTCAATGTGACAATTTCATCAACATTTTAAAGAAAAGTTACAAAGCTGACATGGAAGAGCTTAATTTTGCCATCCACGCCGAGAAATCGAGAGAAGAAATCAATAAATGGGTAGCGGAAAAGACAAACCAGAAGATCAAGGATTTACTGCCTAAAGGCACTGTGAATGCACTTACGAGGTTTGTTCTGACCAACGCAATCTATTTCAAAAGCAACTGGATGCACGCGTTTGACGAAAAGAGCACTTCACAGCGAAGTTTCTCCACATACGTAGGAGACGAGGGAGAAATCCAAAAAACGGTTTCAACAATGTATCAGACTGAACAATTTAGGTTTTCTGGATTCTTGCCAGCATCAAGGTATGAGGTTTTGGAGATGCCATACGAAGGGGAGAAAATATCCATGGTTGTGGTGGTGCCAAAAACCCGCGAGGATTTCAACAACATGGAAAAAACAATCTCATCTATTGATCTGAACAGAATGTTGAAAGAATTATACGAATTCCCCCCGTCGAAGCTCGATGTCCAAATGCCGAAATTTAAAGTTAACACAAAATTGGATTTGAAGGGACTTCTTTACAAGATGGGAATGCGTGACGTTTTCAACCCCAGGACCGCTGATTTGTCAGGGATAACGGGTTACAGAGGCATGTATGTATCCAACGCCATCCACAAGGCCTATGTAAATGTTGACGAAAAAGGCACGGAAGCAGCAGCTGCAACCGGAATTACAATCGAGCTTGCCAGTTTACCGTTCCAGTTTCTGGTGAACCGGCCGTTCATATACATGATCCGCCACGTGGAGACGAACACGATCCTGTTCATGGGACGTGTTATGGACCCTACAGCAGAGTAAATAATCGCGGACACTAAAGAACTTACTTTGCATTTAGTTCTTCAATCACACGATTATAAACGTAGCCGTTTTCAATTTTGTATTTTTTTAATATACATTGAATTGTTTGCCTGAATGTTTTGCTAAAAATCTTTCGTTTTGCTAAAAAATAAGAACTTCATTAGGAGAATTACAATTAGTTTGCTACTAATAAACTTGACTGGTGTTTGCAAATTGCTCGGTCACAGATAATGTTTGGTTCATTTTCGTTCAAAGTTTACAGGACAAGAATCAGATTGCTTTCGAAATGTTTTTGTCAAGTACCGAAAGTCTTTATTTCAGTAATTCCGATTTTGATAATGTCCGGTTCAAAATCAGCACGGAAGTGCAGAAACATATCATACTTATCAGAAACATATCAGGAAAGTTGCACTCTTAAAAAGTTACAAGAAATCAAAGGCCTTTTTGAAAAAATTCCTTATCACGCAGCCAATTTTGCTTGTACGGGAAGATCAACAAAATAGTGCTACATATTTTGTTCACAATTTTGATTTCCAGTAACGAAAAATATGACATTTAACGCTTTGTTCTCAACTGATGTCCGCTGCGGGATTATCATGCGTTGTACTGTTGTCTCAAAAGTCTGTACCGTTAATTCTCGAATAAGCCCCCACCTTTGAATAAGCCCCCATAGGCTGAGGTACTGCGTCGTCAGCAAAAGGTCTATTTTTATGCAAATTTTATCCAGGCGATGCTTTGGCTCTGTGGTGTAGTGTTATCAAAATAACAAGGGGGGCTCTTGCTCAAAATGTTGCGAAAAACAATAGCAAAAGTAGAAATTTGCCGATTTTTGGCATTGACAAGGATGCTCAGCCTCCCTGAGCCCTCCCTAGCACTACGTCCTAGCTTTCGCTGCTGCTAAATAAGCCTCCTCCCTTCGAAAAATGCCCCATGCTATAATTGTGCCGCAATATGAATATATGAATACGAAAGAGCCCGCCAAATTTTTTGCCAAATAAGCCCCAAGGGCCTATTCGAGGACTTACCACTGATCTAAAAAAAGATCAGTGGGACTTACACGAGGAAGTATAAATGTCACTTAGGCCTTTGTAATCTGGTCTTTTATTTGGCTTGGCAATTATTTATGATCTGCGTTAACTGTCCATTGTAGAGGTGACATGGCATTGTATGGAAGTGACATGACAAGACGTTATCTGGAGGTATTTGCTTTTGGACGGTGTCCGTTTTTGGACGGTGTCAGTTTTTGGACGGTGTCCGTTTTTGGACGGTGTCCGCTTTTGGACGGTGTCCGTTTATGGAACGTGTACTTTATTTGGGGTGTCCGTTATTGGAAAATGTCCGTTACTGGGAAGTGTCAGTTATAAAGAGGGGTCGGCCAAATGAGGCACGCCGCATATCTGATTTAACCCACCCCTTTTTATATTAATACCAGAGAGGATGTTCGCCTTAAAAAAATGACAAGAAAAAAGATGCACTTGATTTGAGCAAACTTGCGCCTAGCCTTGTCTTCTGTAAACTCTGAACTTGAAACGGGGGTGTTCATGTCGACCAGTTTTCAATAGAAGGGGGTACTAATAGAACGGGGTGTTCATGTCGACAAGTTTCAATTGAAGAGGTTTGCTAATAGAAGAAGGTGTTCAGGTTGGCCAATTTTCAATAAAATGTCAGCAAATTTAAATAGCAAAGGGGAGCTAATAGAAGGAGTAGATGTTGGTAAATCTTTTAATTAAAAGGCAGTGTCTTAGGAGGATTTCCCTCAATTTACGCGTTTCGTACTCATAGACGGGAGTCTAATCTTTTTTATAAATCACATAGTTTTTCATTCAATTTTCTGCGTGTCCTGGTCATGACAGATTTGTAAAATTTAATATAAGGTGGGTGTGCTAATAAGCGACAGGGGGCAGGGCAAATTCTTCTGAAATCAATACACGGGGAGCCCGTCTATTAGAGACACTGGAGTATAAACGTCTGGTTATGTTCAAAATTAAGAAGATAATTTACATCAATAGAAATCAACGAGGAAGGAAGAACGACTTGATGGTTTGGTCCTTAATTTTTGACCAATCTCAGTAGTTGGCCCTATATTTCTCGCCTAGTTGAAGTGTCTTAGAGGGAAAAGGAACCTTCTCTATCTACATAACAGGGCCGCTGGAGCTAGGGACGCCACGGGGGCACAGCCCCCCTCCCTGATTGCAAAAAGTGAAAAAGTCTCCCTTTTTGAAGAGTATATTGCGTGTAGTTCACTGCCAGATATTCTGCCTTTAGAAGGTAAGTAAAATAATCTAAATCTAAGCATTGTTGGAGAACTATTCACTGTAATTTTCATAAGTTCTTGATGCAAATATACTTCATGGTGCAGATGGTCACGATGCAAAAGGCGCAGGCTCCGGTGATGAACAGTATCATCAACTGGCAAGGAGACTGCCAAGAAGACTTGGGCGAGAAAAATATCCTTAGTATGTCTTTAGCAACAAAGTCTAAGGAGAGTTAAATAATGTCCCGAAGACGACCTAACCACTGCATATGATTCTTTCGATTAACAAAGAAAAGACTGTTGAGATAAACCTAATCAACGTTGCAAATTAATTTTGCTTTGGCAGTGAAAACGTGCCAGCACCTTCGGCCAATCGCGTGAAGATGACTTGAACTTGAAATTTTGTAAAATAATTTTTAAAAAAGATTTCCTGGAGGGGAAAAGAATTATGTGCTTTAAGTGGCGTAGGGATGGAAAGGGCACTAAATTGCTTAAATGTAAAAAAAAATTTAAATTATTGTTCGAATAGCCTTTAGATAATCATAGAGACTGAAACTTTGAAAGAGATAGGGACTAAAATTCGCTTTGACTTAGATAGAGATTCGAAAATTCCTTTCAGCTCCTTACATCGTAATTTTGGTCTAAACTTTAAAAGTTTTTTGCATGTATGATTGCATCAATGTGGATTCATTGTTATGTTGCAATAAATCTGAACATTTGTTGAGTATATTGCACCTGCCACAAATATAGGGGAAGGATATGTGTCTGCCGCTTAACCAAATTATAAGAAAATTACGTACAACGTATTGTGATAGAAATATAAATGAGATGAGGAGTTATACAGTCAATTATGATCAGGAGTCCGTGGTCCCTAAATCGAGTACATAGCCATGTCTGCGTTCAGGGAAGATAGTTCATACTATATGCAATGTGTGTTATTCTTTTATAAATGTCTAAATTACCGTAATTTAATTACCATGAAAGCTGTGGCATTTTTGGCACATGATAATGATTTGGAAAAATGTTTGTGCCCTTTTTGTTCGTTTTAGCCCTCCCCCCCCTGTTAAAACCTGCGTCTGGCGGCCCTGTATAGGTCGGAATCCTATACAGAATCCAAAACACCTAAACGAAAAGACGACCTTGCTTGACCAAAGATTTTAAAATTGCAAGCATTATGTGTTTTGGTGCACACTGGATGTTGAAAAGTAAATGTTGACCTGTAGTCGAATCACATATTTGGGCTTTCGCTTTCTCTCTTTGACTCTTCAACAAGGTGAGAAATTAGCGGCCGCGATTCGCATCTGAATATAAATTTCCTGCTTATCCTTTTGCAATTATCCGACCTTTATACTCTGAAGATATGGTATGTTTCTTCTCTTCCTTGCAAAATTCTAACTGGAGATTATGAAAATCGGATTTGTGGAAAAAGAAAAATTTTGTTACATGACAAAAACATTTCGAAAGCAATCTGATTCTTGCCCTGTAAACTTTAAACGAAAATGAACCAAAAATTTTCTGTGACCGAGTTATTCGGAACCAACCGTTTTAGAACCGCATACAGTTGAATGGGGTCGGTATTGTTGCAACGGTTGGGTGTATGCAGGCTACGTTGTAGCTCGGAAATCCAGCCAATCAACATTGGCGAATCTGCCACGGGCCCCTCCGGATTAACTGTTTTTATCATAGTGGAACAGCTAACACTCTGTTTGATTGCAAGGAAGAAAAACTATCATTTCAGAGAGTGAGCATCGAGGGGAATGTCTAAATCCAGCAACATGGAAACCGCTATATTAATTGCTGTTCTTTGTGCAGTGATTTTACCAGTGCATTTCGTGGTGTCACAAGACTCTGAACATTCGTTCTATGCGGCAAATGAATTCGCAGTTAACTTTTACTGCAAGCTAGCGACCGTTCATAATGAGACGGAGAATCTCTTGTTTTCGCCACTCACTACTTACACAGCTCTTGGGATGCTTAAGGCTGGCTCAAAGACTACAACTGCTCTCCAACTTGAAAATGCTTTGAACTGGCAAAGATTCGTTGATGGATATGGAACGAATAATGGCGATGAGGCAATTAAGCATCTTCTTACCGAGGTGTTCGCCCCTCTTCAACCAAACAACACCCTGAGTGTAGCGAACAAGCTATGGCTGCAAGAGTACTTTTGCACAGTTCGATGTAATGATTACATAAAGAGAATAGAGAAAAACTTCAATGCTGGTATGGAAGAACTTAACTTTGTCACACATCCGGAAAAATCGAGGCAAGAAATCAATAAATGGGTTGCGGAAAAGACAAATCAGAAATTTCAAGACCTTCTTCCCAAAGAAAGCGTTGACGTGTACACAAGACTTGTTCTGACTAGTGCTGTACACTTCAAAAACCTTTGGAAGTATAGCTTTGACAAGAAGAATACTACGATGCAAGATTTTACCAAGTATATTGGCGATAGGTCTCAAAAAGTTAAAGTTCCAATGATGCACCAGCAAGGCGTCTTTCGCTCATATCGTTCCGTTGTCAAGTCTCCATACGAGGTGTTGGATATCCCAATTGTAGCCGAACTTTCAATGGTAATAATTATGCCGAAAACAAATGATCTGTTTCGAAGAATGCAAAAAGACCTCCGGTTTGTTGATGTCGATCAAATGCTACAAGAACTGTACGTTTTTCCTCCTTCAGTCATGGAAATCTATTTGCCAAGATTCAGAATTTCAGACAAGTTCGATTTGAAAGATAGCCTCAAGAATATGTTGGGGATAAAATATTTATTCAGTTCACAAAATGCTGACCTGTCCGGTATCACGGGCTATAGAGGCCTTTTCGTCACTCATGCTGTCCACGAGGCAGCCATCGATGTCGATGAAGAGGGGGCCCAACCAGCAAGCAGTGATTTTGATGGGGTTGGTCCTGCCAAATCTGTCCGCTCTTACTTTCGTGTAAACAAACCGTTTATTTTCCTGATTCGCCACAAGCCAACACATACTATTTTGTTTATGGGTTGTGTCATGGACCCTTTGGCTTAAAGGATACAACTCTTTCTAAATCATTTTCGTCTTAATTAGTGGAACAATCATTCACTAAATGTGCTTCAATTTTCTATGCAAATCATAATATTTATCAGTATTTACTCAAATTATTTATCCTTTACATCGTGGATTTCTTTATTTTTAATCTTTAGTATGTAATGTCAAATGCAAAGACACCAGTTCTTGAATATCCTAATCAATTCTTGGAAGGGTGGCGTGTTTGCTAGAAGCTACTTTCAATAACCTGTATCGCAATCTCATTTGCTTAGGTACTGTACAGACATCAGTCATCAAACCTGCATGTTGCTTGCCTAGAAGCAGGCAGTTTCATGAACTTCAAAAATCAACAAACATTTCATACATATTGCATGAAATTCTTCTCGTAAGTTCCGTCCAGTCTTTCAGGCTTTAATCATTGAAACTGTAAAAGTCCGCAGAATTTAAAACTTTTCAGAAATCATTTCGGCAAAAAAGGGCCCTGGGACAGTATGGGCTCAACTAAGGCATCAGTGTTCGCTTGCAGTGTATGTATATATGTATGTTAATTTTGTCACCCTAGGGGGAAACATGTTCCATCTGGGATTTAGTGTTCCAGGTAAGGAACACATTCTACCTCGTTTTATTAACAGGAGGATTGAGAAAAAGAAGAGAGGAGATAAATCTTTCCTCTCTTATATTACTGTAAATTGAATCATGTAGAATGAATTAAATCAAGTTCAGGCAGGAAAATGTTATTAAAGAAGATGTTTTTTTTAAAAAGTTAAATTAACAACAGTTTTCAGTTCTATGTATTGCCCTCAAAAAAAACCTCACAGGACATATTTGAAGATATATGGCGCTGGTTCCAAATAAAGACAGATTTTGCCCAAAAAAGGCTTCTTTTTTTACACGAGATCACGACTTCTGCATCAAACAAGGGCCAGTTACAGGGAAAATCAAGAGATGAAACTGGAGATATACAAAAGGGGAACTTGGAGACCCAGACCCGTGTTGAAAGCTCTAGATGGAGCAAGGGAGAAGGCTGTGTTGTGTGGGAAATTTTGAACCTTAGAGCACTGAGAAAAGAAACCGATGAAATTCGGCATTAAGGTAAAGGTTTCTTAAGGGAGAAAATAAAAGATACACAATTGGTAAATGCTAAGACTAAGAGCCCTGGAAAAAGAAAGTTGAGCGTGGGAAAATTGGAGAAGAGGGTTCTTGGGAGATAGAATAAAGAAAGCGAAATTAGGAAATTGTAAAGCCTAGAGCACTGAAAAAGGAAACCGATGGTATTGGGAATTGAGGTAAAGGTTTCTCAAGGGAGAGAATAAAAAATACAAAATTGGTAAATGCTAAGGCTAAGAGCCCTGGAAAAAGAAAGTTGAACATGGGAAAATTGGAGAAGAGGGTTCTTGGGAGATAGAATAAAGAAAGCGAAATTAGGGAATTGTAAAGCCTAGAGCACTGAGAAAGGAAACCGATGGTATTGGGAATTGAGGTAAAGGTTTCTCAAGGGAGAGAATAAAAAATACAAAATTGGTAAATGCTAAGACTAAGAGCCCTGGAAAAAGAAAGTTGAACGTGGGAAAATTGGAGAAAAGGGTTCTTGGGAGATAGAATAAAGAAAGCGAAATTAGGAAATTGTAAAGCCTAGAGCACTGAGAAAGGAAACTGATGGTATTGGGAATTGAGGTAAAGGTTTCTCAAGGGAGAAATAAAAAATACAAAATTGGTAAATGCTTAGACTAAGAGCCCTGGAAAAAGAAAGTTGAATGTGGGAAAATTGGAGAAAAGGGTTCTTGGGAGATAGAATAAAGAAAGCGAAATTAGGAAATTGTTAAGCCTAGAGCACTGAGAAAGGAAACTGATGGTATTGGGAATTGAGGTAAAGGTTTCTCAAGGGAGAAATAAAAAATACAAAATTGGTAAATGCTTAGACTAAGAGCCCTGGAAAAAGAAAGTTGAATGTGGGAAAATTGGAGAAAAGGGTTCTTGGGAGATAGAATAAAGAAAGCGAAATTAGGAAATTGTAAAGCCTAGAGAATTGAGAAAGGAAACCGATGGTATTGGGAATTGAGGTAAAGGTTTCTCAAGGGAGAAATAAAAAATACAAAATTGGTAAATGCTTAGACTAAGAGCCCTGGAAAAAGAAAGTTGAATGTGGGAAAATTGGAGAAAAGGGTTCTTGGGAGATAGAATAAAGAAAGCGAAATTAGGAAATTGTAAAGCCTAGAGCACTGAGAAAGGAAACCGATGGTATTGGGAATTGAGGTAAAGGTTTCTCAAGGGAGAGAATAAAAAATACAAAATTGGTAAATGCTAAGACTAAGAGCCCTGGAAAAAGAAAGTTGAACATGGGAGAATTGGAAAAGAGGGTTCTTGGAGATAGAATAAAGAAAGCGAAATTAGGAAATTGTAAAGCCTAGAGCACTGAGAAAGGAAACCGATGGTATTGGGAATTGAGGTAAAGGTTTCTCAAGGGAGAGAATAAAAAATACAAAATTGGTAAATGCTAAGACTAAGAGCCCTGGAAAAAGAAAGTTGAACATGGGAGAATTGGAAAAGAAGGTTCTTGAGAGATAGAATAAAGTAAGCGAAATTAGGAAATTGTAAAGCCTAGAGCACTGAGAAAGGAAACCGATGGTATTGGGAATTGAGGTAAAGGTTTCTCAAGGGAGAGAATAAAAAATACAAAATTGGTAAATGCTAAGACTAAGAGCCCTGGAAAAAGAAAGTTGAACGTGGGAAAATTGGAGAAGAGGGTTCTTGGGAGATAGAATAAAGAAAGCGAAATTAGGAAATTGTAAAGCCTAGAGCACTGAGAAAGGAAACCGATGGTATTGGGAATTGAGGTAAAGGTTTCTCAAGGGAGAAATAAAAAATACAAAATTGGTAAATGCTAAGACTAAGAGCCCTGGAAAAAGAAAGTTGAACGTGGGAAAATTGGAGAAGAGGGTTCTTGGGAGATAGAATAAAGAAAGCGAAATTAGGAAATTGTAAAGCCTAGAGCACTGAGAAAGGAAACCGATGATATTGGGAATTGAGGTAAAGGTTTCTCAAGGGAGAGAATAAAAAATACAAAATTGGTAAATGCTAAGACTAAGAGCCCTGGAAAAAGAAAGTTGAACGTGGGAAAATTGGAGAAGAGGGTTCTTGGGAAATAAAATAAAGAAAGCGAAATTAGGGAATTGTAAAGCCTAGAGCACTGAGAAAGGAAACCGATGGTATTGGGAATTGAGGTAAAGGTTTCTCAAGGAAGAGAATAAAAAATACAAAATTGGTAAATGCTAAGACTAAGAGCCCTGGAAAAAGAAAGTTGAACGAGGGAAAATTGGAGAAGAGGCTTCTTGGGAGATAGAATAAAGAAAGCGAAATTAGGAAATTGTAAAGCCTAGAGCACTGAGAAAGGAAACAGATGATATTGGGAATTGAGGTAAAGGTTTCTCAAGGGAGAGAATAAAAGATACAAAATTGGTAAATGCTAAGACTAAGAGCCCTGGAAAAAGAAAGTTGAACGTGGGAAAATTGGAAGAGAGGGTTCTTGAGAGATAGAATAAAGAAAGCGAAATTAGGAAATTGTAAAGCCTAGAGCACTGAGAAAGGTAACCGATGGTATTGGGAATTGAGGTAAAGGTTTCTCAAAGGAAAGAATAAAAAATACAAAATTGGTAAATGCTAAGACTAAGAGCCCTGGAAAAAGAAAGTTGAACGTGGGAAAATTGGAGAGGAGGGTTCTTGTGAGATAGAATAAAGAAAGCGAAATTAGGAAATTGTAAAGCCTAGAGCACTGAGAAAGGAAACTGATGGTATTGGGAATTGAGGTAAAGGTTTCTCAAAGGAGAGAATAAAAAATACAAAATTGGTAAATGCTAAGACTAAGAGCCCTGGAAAAAGAAAGTTGAACGTGGGAAAATTGGAGAGGAGGGTTCTTGTGAGATAGAATAAAGAAAGCGAAATTAGGAAATTGTAAAGCATAGAGCACTGAGAAAGGAAACCGATGGTATTGGGAATTGAGGTAAAGGTTTCTCAAGGAAGAGAATAAAAAATACTAAATGGGTAAATGCTAAGACTAAGAGCCCTGGAAAAAGAAAGTTGAACGTAAGAAAATTGGAGAAGAGGGTTTTTGGTAGATAGAATAAAGAAAGCGAAATTAGGAAATTGTAAAGCCTAGAGCACTGAGAAAGTAAACCGATGGTATTGGGAATTGAGGTAAAGGTTTCTCAAGGGAGAGAATAAAAAATACAAAATTGGTAAATGCTAAGACTAAGAGCCCTGGAAAAAGAAAGTTGAACATGGGAGAATTGGAAAAGAAGGTTCTTGAGAGATAGAATAAAGTAAGGCCGAAATTAGGGAATTGTAAAGCCTAGAGCACTGAGAAGGAAAGATGATATTGGGATTGAGGTAAAGGTTTCTCAAAGGGAGAGAATAAAGTAAAATAGAGTAAATGTAAGACTAAAGACCTGGAAAAAGAAAGGTTTGAACGGGGAAATTGGAGAAGAAGGGTTTTGGGAGATAGAATAAAGAAGCGAAATTAGGAAATATGTAAAGCCTAGAGCACTGAGAAAGGAAACGCATGGTATTGGGATTGTGGTAAAGGTTTTCAGGGAGAGAATAAAAATACAAAATTGGTAAAATTATAGACTAAGAGCCCTGAAAGAAGTTGAATGGGGAGAATTGGAGAAAGAGGTTCTTGAGAGTAGAATAAGTAAGCAGGAAATTAGGGAAATGATAACATGTGCCTAGAGCACTGAAGAAAGGAAACAGTGTATTAGGATTAGTAGAGGTAATGAGTTTCTCAAGGGAGAGAAAAAATAAAAATTGGTAATTAATGAACTAAGGCTGTAGAATTAAGAAAGAAAGAACATGAGTAGAGAGATATGAGAAAAGAAGGTATCTTGAGGAAGCTAGAATCAGAAGAACGTGAAATCTAGGAAAATTGTAAAGTGCCCTAGAGACTTGAGAAAAGGAAACACGATGGATATTGGAATTGAGGTAAAGGTTTCTCAGGAGAGAAATAAAGAATACAAAATTGTAAATGCTATAGACAAGAGCCTAGAGAAGAGAAGAAGCTTGACAGGGAGAAATATAGGAGAGAAGGGTTTTGGGAGCTAGAATAAAGAAAGCGAAATAAGGAATTTGTAAAGTCCTAAGAGCATGAGAAACAGGAAGCAGTTGATGATTGGGAATTGAGGTAAAGGTTTTCTCAAGGGAGAAATAAAAAATACAAAATCGGTAATTGCTAGACTAAGAGCCTGGAAAAAGAAAGTTGAACGAGGGAGAAATGGAGAAGAGGGTTCTTGACTGAGATTAGAATAAAGAAAGCGAATTAGGAAATTGTAAAGCCTAGAGCACTGGAAAGGAACCGATGTATTGGGATTGAAGTAAAAGTGTATTCTCAAAGGATGAAATAAAAATACAGAAATTGGTACATGCCTAAGATAAGAGCCCTGGAAACAGAAAGTTGAACAATGAGGAATTGGAAAAAGGTTCTTGCAGAGTAGATAAAGAAGCGAATTAGGAATTTCGTAAAGCCTAGGCACTGAGGAAAGATAAACTGTATGGTATTGGGTGAGGTATAAGGTTTCCTCAAGGGAGAGAAATAAAGAACAAAATTGGTAAAATGCTAAGACTAAGAGCCCTGGTAAAAGAGATTTGAACCGTGGGATAAGTATTGGGAGAAAAGGGTTCTTGAGATATTTCGAATAAAGAAAGCGAATTAGAGGGAATTGTAAAGCTAGAGCACTGAGAAGGAACGATGGATATTGGGAATTGAAGGTAAAAGGTTTCTCAAGGGAGAAATAAAAAATACAAATTGTAAGCTAAGACTAAGAGCCTTCTGGGAAAAAGAAAGTTGAATCGTTGGGAAAATTGGAGAGAGGGTTCTTGGGAGAATATGATAAGAAAGCGAAATTAGGAAATTGTAAAGCCTAGAGCACTGAGAAAGGAAACGATGTATTGGGAATTGAGGAAAGGTTTTCTTCAAGGGAGAGAATAAAAAATACAAAATGGTAAATGCTAGACTAGAGCCCTGGAAAAAGAAAGTTGAATGTGGGAAAATTGAGAAAAGGTTTCTTGGGAATATAGAATAAAGAAAGCGATAATTAGGAGAATTGTAAAGCTAGAGACTGAGAAAGGAAACTCGATGGTATGGGAATTGAGGTAAAGGTTCTCACAAGGGAAGAAAGAAAAAATACAAAATTGGTTAATGCTTTTAAGAACTAAGAGCCCTGGAAAAAGAAAGTTTGAAGAGGGAAAATTGGAAGAGAGGCTTCTTTGGGAGATAGAAATAAAGAAAAGCGAAATTAGGAAATTGTAAAGCTAGGCACGGAAAAGGAAACCAGATGGTAATTGGGATTGAAGGTAAGGTTTCTCCAAGGGAGAAATATAAAAGATCAAATTGGTAAATCTAAGACCTAAGAGCCTGGAAAAAGAAGTTGACGTGAGAAAATGAAAAGGGTTGTTGGGAGATAGAAATAAAGACAGCGGATGTATATTAGGATAATTGGTACAAAGCCTAGAGTACTACGAGGAAAGAGAACCGATGGTATTGGGATTGAGGTAAGGTTTCTTAAGAGGAGACAGATAAAAATAACAAAATTGGTAATGCTTAAGGTTAATCAAAATGGGAAGGGAAATCAATTACAGGCAAATTAATGGAAATGAAAAGGCTTTTTGAAGATAATGGGGTAGAGTGTTAAACTTGAGTGTAAGAAAAATGTAGAAGAAAACGGGAAGAGGATGGT
>NW_027019301.1:3983109-4069070 GCF_013076305.1 Rhopilema esculentum
GTAAGAAAATTGGAGAAGAGGGTTGTTGGGAGATAGAATAAAGAAAGCGAAATTAGGAAATTGTAAAGCCTAGAGCACTGAGAAAGGAAACCGATGGTATTGGGAATTGTGGTAAAGGTTTCTCAAGGGAGAGAATAAAAAATACAAAATTGGTAAATGCTAAGACTAAGAGCCCTGGAAAAAGAAAGTTGAACATGGGAGAATTGGAAAAGAAGGTTCTTGAGAGATAGAATAAAGTAAGCGAAATTAGGAAATTGTAAAGCCTAGAGCACTGAGAAAGGAAACAGATGATATTGGGAATTGAGGTAAAGGTTTCTCAAGGGAGAGAATAAAAGATACAAAATTGGTAAATGCTAAGACTAAGAGCCCTGGAAAAAGAAAGTTGAACATGGGAGAATTGGAAAAGAAGGTTCTTGAGAGATAGAATAAAGTAAGCGAAATTAGGAAATTGTAAAGCCTAGAGCACTGAGAAAGGAAACAGATGATATTGGGAATTGAGGTAAAGGTTTCTCAAGGGAGAGAATAAAAGATACAAAATTGGTAAATGCTAAGACTAAGAGCCCTGGAAAAAGAAAGTTGGACGAGGGAAAATTGGAGAAGAGGGTTGTTGGGAGATAGAATAAAGAAAGCGAAATTAGGAAATTGTAAAGCCTAGAGCACTGAGAAAGGAAACAGATGATATTGGGAATTGTGGTAAAGGTTTCTCAAGGGAGAAATAAAAAATACTAAACGGGTAAATGCTAAGACTAAGAGCCCTGGAAAAAGAAAGTTGGACGAGGGAAAATTGGAGAAGAGGGTTCTTGAGAGATAGAATAAAGAAAGCGAAATTAGGAAATTGTAAAGCCTAGAGCACTGAGAAAGGAAACCGATGGTATTGGGAATTGAGGTAAAGGTTTCTCAAGGGAAAGAATAAAAAATACAAAATTGGTAAATGCTAAGACTAAGAGCCCTGGAAAAAGAAAGTTGAACATGAGAAAATTGGAGAAAAGGGTTCTTGGGAGATAGAATAAAGAAAGCGAAATTAGGAAATTGTAAAGCCTAGAGCACTGAGAAAGGAAACCGATGGTATTGGGAATTGAGGTAAAGGTTTCTCAAGGGAGACAATAAAAAATACAAAATTGGTAAATGCTAAGGTTAATCAAAATGGAAGGGAAATCAATTACAGGAATATTAATGGAAATGAAAAGGCTTTTTGAGAAAGTTAAACTTGAGTGTAAGAAAAAATGTAGAAGAAAACGGGAAGAGGATGGTAAAACAATTTTTTTAATGGTTTCTGAACTCATATAAAAGGAGAACTCAGAAACTGATTAGCATAGCACAAGTTGTTAGACTAATTTACCAAGAAGTTTGCAGAAGAAAATAAAAAAAAGCAAAGAGCAGAAAAATTGACTTGTACAGTAATCATACAGAAGGCATAGAAAAAATTTTAGCGATTAATATTTCGCTCTTGGGGCTTCAAAGCAGCTAATTCAAACCTCAAAAAATTTGTGATTTCAAGCTTTTTTAAGGAAACTGTAAGTATGTATCAAAAATCTTTGTTTTAATAATAGTTTCTCAAATGTGGAAATTTAATCTAAGCGACAGTTGTTGACTTTATAAGAGTAACTTCATATTGCAACAAATTTGTTCATGTAACACATTTTTTTCCCAATATCAATACGAAATGCATTAAAAATAAATACAATATTTACATTGTCCATGACATCTGCACTTTGTAGCTGTTCATCTATTCAGGATATTTTACTTCTTAATTGGAGGATGATGTCTGAAAAATAAAATATTTAAAGTTTGATTAAAAGTAAAATATTTTGCCTACAGACCTTTCAACTGGGAAGGTAAAGAGTCCTTTCCTTTTAAAATACTTGCAAACAGTGTATAACTGGAGCAAAATTAAGGCTAGGCATCCTTCATCTTTCTGTTAGTAACTTAGTTGAAAACTTTATTTTCTATCCAGAAGTCTACAATTTCAACATAGCCAATAGCACTATGCCCTTTTTTACTATGTGAATAACGTAATTTTCACAGTGACAAGCTTTAAGAGCCAAATACTTTAATCGGTAATAACCAATAACTAAATAATCAAACTAGAATGAAAAAGCATCTTTTTTATATTTTTGGTACTGTCAAGTTTCCTGTTTCTGTGTAAACTAGTATAGACTTGTGTGAATAAATAAAAGGCCAAAGTAGCATGCTGCTCGACAAAGTCCCATGGAAGTCTTGTGACGAAAAATTGATAGACGGTATTAAATAAGTAACACTGCAACACAACAAGAATGAGCAACAACCAACACACATAAATCAGAAATGGTTGATATTTCGACCCGGCATACGGGGCTTCATCAGAGCAAAGTTGAATGGACTAAAAAGATTTTCAGGCCAAGTTTTAACTCATATCTTTCTTCTTTTAATGTACTTTTAAGTATAAAGACTTGATCGTGGGCAGGGAATCAGTATGCTATTTAAATTCTAGATCTTTTGTAGACAACCATTATAACTTTAGTAGCTACAACATTAATTAAGCAATTAAAAGGTATGTGATATCTAATCACCATACCTTTTAATTTGTCAATGATGAAAATGTTAATTTTGCCCAAATGAATGGCTGCTTTTCAAAGATTGAAGAAATACCACTATTTCTAAATAACTCCCGTTCCAAAAATGAATGAGAGAACAATCGTTGAATATTTTTATTCCCATTTTCAAAAATTCTGCATATGGTTTTTCTGACTTAATATCTGAAAATATTGTTTAACAAAACTAATCAATCAAAACTTGAAAGGCAAAAAGAGAGCTTTATACAATAAAAGGATCTGCTGGTGAACAATATCCAAATTAAAAATATATTTAACAAAAATTTAGATACACAATTGGTCATGCAGGAGACAATTACCCCTGTCATATTGTTAGGGTTGCCACAACTTACATTTTTTAATCTATGTAAGTTGTAAATAATCAGAAACATGTATGAGTTCTAGGTATCGATAAATAATTATCAAATGATTATTGGCTACTTTTTAGATGTTCCCAATGACTACCCACTTCAACTCCTGTTGGATTAGCAAGTGTTTAGTAAAAAAGAAATTCTAAACTTCTTCATACACATCAGCAGAATTATCATTTCCTATGTCATGCATACATTTTGAAATACTTAGATGCAATTAAAACTTCAAAAATAGTATATAAAGTAGTTGAATTCATTTTTTAGTGCAGAATGCAATAAAATTGAATTAAAACAAGACTGTACAAGACAAACAAACAGAAAAGAATTTTCTTCTAGCTTTCATAAAAATTACAAGTTGCTGTTGGTCAAAGAATAAATGTTTGGTTGAATGTGTATAACATAGAATAATATATGAAACCTAACTTCATAACTGTATATACCTGTATAGCTGCACCCTCTCTACGAAGCTCCTTAATAACCAGAGCTAATGCTTCTGGGTTTACACCAGCTTCAATGAGCTTTACACATATTGACAAGCTCTCTGAATCTAAGCCTGTATTCAATAAATTTGACATTTCCATGAGGGCTGAAAAACAAACATCAATTAGCTAAGTTAGATGAAACAAAAAACAGACTCATTCTTTTTTCAATTTGGTGAAAAATAACAAAAAACTACAGAAAGCACCCACTAAAGATTGAAAATTGAGAAGAAACCTTTACACCACCAGAAACCTTTAAAAGATGCAATTTCAGTAGTAAAATTAATTGACAATCAATTATAAACCAATGTTTGACATTTTTGGAAATATTAATCATACATCAAAACTAATATAATTTAAATAGGTCAAAGACTTTTAATTGGCAGTGGATATGAAACTGACTGAAATTATGAATATGCAAATAAAATAAATTTAATTGATTAAATTTCTTCCCATCATTCTTTAATAAAAGGCAGAGGCAATGATGACCTCCCTTGGGATGTCCTCCTTCATAATAGCAAGTCTGTGATTTATACTGCATAGCCCTCCCCCTGCACCTTTGGTAAGGAGGGGTGCGTTTGGGTAGCTCAGTTGTAGTTCAATTAATGCGCTATTAAAGTTATCGGAGAACTCCTACAAGCAAATCTGAAATCTTAAAGAAAATTAATTGCAAGCTGGAGTCGTCATTTTTTTAGGCCTATTCCATCACCTCATGACATGGGATGAAACTTAATTCACATTTTTGTATTAGATTCTGCACTCCTTTCTTATGATTATAAAATATCTTGCAAATGAGATAAACACTATTGAGTTAAATTCTTACTATCAAGGGTTTCCCTTGCGGCTGCAACCTTTTCTCTTTCCTCTCTGGACGCCATTTTATTTCCACATCGAAAAGGCCTGGGACGAGTTCCACGAACTCAGAAAACAATAAAGATCGTGCATCCGAAATCCCATCAGTGCCAGAGTCAAGGATTTATATTCCCAACATAATACCATAATACCTTCTCAAAAAATGGAAGATACCGTAAAAAAGAAAAGACTGTTAAAAGAAAAGAATGTTGACTAGAGAAATACATAATACAATGAAGGTGTTATCTAAAGCTTGGGATTTTAAACAATAAAATATGTCACTTCAAAATGCACCTTTCTTTGATCCCAAGTGATTATTGCAATAATGTCCTAATTTATTCAAGTCACGGGAGCGTGCACTCGTGAAGTTACGTGCTATAAAAGCCCTAGCCCTCCAATTGCTCGGCCTTTGCTCCTCGTGCTTTCAGAACGAAAGCATCTCTGTTACAAGCTATGTGAAAAGACTTAGGCCCAAGGTATGTCAATAAATTAGTTTAATGCTTTTCGGAATTACTCTTAAGCAAAAAGAACGCAAGAGAAATACAGTGAAATACGAAAGTGAAACTTTTACAAGTCTATCATAAATAAAACTTAAAATCAAATGAACATCGCTGGAAATTTCCTGGATGGAGTGTTCCAAGCTTTCCCTATCCTAAGTCCACCTTCTCGATTTTACCTGTGCATTGTAAGAAAAACATCTTCAAAATTCCCAGCACTAGAACTTGTTGAAATTTTATCAATTTTCACGACCAATTTCATTTTGACACGTATCACTCATTATTTTGGTAATTTTTGCAGATATTTAAACGCGACAAATGCCATAATTTTACAACCCACTGCTACTTATCAATAACCGCAAAGCAAGATTTTTTCTAATATGAACCAAATGTTCCAAGCTTTTTAATCGCTGACTAAATTCTTTTTTTTAATTCAAATTATGTACTTATCTGAAATTGAATAATTTAAGTGATTTTAGAGGAAAATGCAAATAAAAGGGTCCTGTATCCAACTTTGGAATGGAATAATTTTAATAAGACAATTTTTTTCATTCCATTAAATGTTTTTTCAAAAGCGCCTGTTTTACTAACTTACTCAAACATTTTCAGGAATCAAAGTCACATTATCCTTGAACAGTTCGGAATGGAAAAACACTGACTTCGATCCGATTTTACGACAGCAAGCCAACATGTGAGTTTTTAGCCATACAAATTACTTTTTATTTCATTTGCATTTAAGTCATATTTATAATGCAGTAAGCTTGTGATAATTAGTTCTCATTATTAGGCCCCATTATTTTTGTACTATTGTGTCTTTTCCTCATTCAAACTTTGCGTATATTCTCCTTATCATCATTTCAAAATATACTCACTTGTGGTAGATATTTTAAACATCATAAATAAGGTTAGAAGCAGATAACTTTGGAACATTATTAAAATTAAAAGACTACTGCAATTTACTTAGGCGCAATTATGTGCAAGGTCTGAATTCTTGCGTTGTTTTCTACACTGTTCTTAGAGTATCTAAATATCACAATTCTAAGATATCGAAAAATTGCTTGTATTTCTGAAAACACGAATAATCCATCGAGCTGCATGGAATTTTTTCAAATTATATGTGATAAATAATTTTTACTGGGTATCAATCAAAAAAAACAGAAACCTTAAAAGTTTTAACCTGCTTTCAAAGAGCAACCATCACATCACACCAAAACGTCAAACAACGAAGTTCATCGATTTTTCTTGATTTATGCATGAGCCTTCATGAAGTTGATTCAAATACATAATTACATCAACCTTTAAGGGATATTTAGTTGTTACAATTTTTAACTGAATACCTTACCCAGTAAGCAATAAAGTGCCAATAAATTGGAATTATCAAAAATCAAGAATTTTTTTGAATGCAATGTTTGGTTGCAAATGGAAATTTCAGATTTAAGACATTTTGAAATTAATAAAAATGGAAGAAATTTTTGCAAATTTATAAAGGGTTCTCCTGAAAAACAGAAGCTTATCTAGCACTTAGAGATATAACTTTTTCGATATATGCTGTGCCACATTACAAAACAGAAACTTCAAACTGCATATTTTTGAAAACAATTCGAAACTCTATCTATGACCAGTTTGTAATAATTTCAGTGTAACTTGTTGCAGTCAACGTTACTGATGTTAGGAAATAATTTGAATCGATTAATTCATTGAAAAACAGTACTGCTGCTGTCAAAAGAGTTTTGTTCATCTCTTTTTCTCCTTGAGTGTGCTGGAAGTGTTTGTAGAAGTGTTGGAAGGTTGCCGGTTTTGGATGGTATTATGGCGGTGTTGTGGCAGTGTTGTGGCAGTGTTGTGGCAGTGTTGTGGTGGGGTTGTGGTGGGGTTGTGGCGGTAGTGTGGTGGCTTTGTGGTGGCTTTGTGGCGGGGTTTTAGTTACAACACTTCTAGCCATCCAAGGAGTTTAAAATTCTAATGCTCGCGGTTTTCTTGCATTTCAATCTAGCAGCATAGCTCTTAGTCTTAAGTATATTTAAAACAGATCCCAAAAAACATTGGGCTATGAATTTTACGATTCTGGGACATACATCGTCGGACATACGATTCTGGGACAACCACGACATCATTTATACAATGGAAACTTCTCATCACTTGGATTGGAAGCTGGAGCAAGTGTTCCATAAATCAAACAATTGAAAATCCACCAATTTCCAATTTTTTTTAGCAAATTATATCATTCTGCTTGCGTCTTCTTTTATTAAGGAATGCCAGTTTGATCGTTCTGCCTAGAAATCTGTAAACAATATAAAGCATTAGGTTCTTTCAAAGGTTGTTGTCTGGCTTGCCTTGATGACATTTTGCTCAATAAAAATTTTGGACCGATTCCAAAAATATTTGGGTGACTCACCCCACTAATATGCGCCCCTGTTCAAAAGTAACAATATTTGCAAAGCATTTTTTCGATAGCTCTCTCTTCATGAATGGATTTTAGCAAAATAACAATTAAGATATTGTCCTTTTTATAATTTTACTTTAGAAATCGTCTTAGAAGTTGACTCGTCTTACAACTAGCCTTCAGTTTTGGCATCAACTAAAATTATTAGATTCAAACTTTATTATGAAAACAAACAAATATTTTGCTCCGTCAAACACTTTAACTTAGAAGCAATATTTGAGTAAATTTATAGAACCATGACTGTGCGATGTTTTCAGAAAACGATTTATATCAACCAATCTAGATTTTCTCGCCTTCTTTCAAGTCATCTGGATTTTCCAAGAACCCTTATAATATACTGTACTATGGTCGCAAGAATTTTTTTACAACAAATAGCTTAAAATGTTCACAATATCTATTTGATGATAATCGTAAAGAAATTAATTTTAGAATTGTGAAAGACTTACAATATCGTGGAGATTAAGATAAGATCAATAGCCATCCTTATATAAGGAGCATGCATTTTTAGCATTTTATATTTTGCAGTATATAAGCATTTAATTGCCATTGCAGCATTTAATATGTCATTGCTTGTCTATTACTGCTTTGTTAATTTGTCAGTTCTTCAAACCTCATTAAAATCTCTTCTATTTCCATTTTAGGTCTGAGGCAATGTTTTTGGAGAAAATCTTTTGGCACTTTTTGATGCATTTTCATTTTTCATAATTATCTAATCTTGTTGCAGCACCGTAAATTTTTTTCTAGATATTCATCTTTTATGTGTTACATATCTTGTGAGCTACAAACAGTGGACATTTGAGCACCAACAAAATGTAAGTTTTAAATACGTCAAGTGCTTGAAATTCTGATTAATGTTCTATAGCATTAACAAACGTTTAATTATTTTCCTACCATTTTCACTGATAGTTTGGATAAATTAAAACTTTATAAACTGATAATCTATGTATTACAGCATATTGTGCGTCGATGAATACTAATCAAAAATCAATAAAATTAGATAACGACTTTGTACATTTGAAAGATAAATAATTTCGATGCTATATTGTTTGATTCACTTATCAGCTTAGCATATTAACTCAAAACTTTATAATTATTTATTCAATGGCGTCCTTTTGTCTATATTTTGATTATTATTTTTTCTAGGATCGTTTTAAGAATGATTTGTTGACTGTGATAGTCACAGAATTTGAATGTAGCAGATTTTATGAAAAATCGGTAAGATGGTTCTATTTTGCCTTCTTTCATAATTTTGCATTCTTTTTGAGATATAGCCAAAATATTACTCTGTAGTGCACTTTTCTCTGACAATTTTTTTTGCTAGTATAAATTTTCTCAAAGTTAGCATCATATCATTGTTTGCATTTAAAAATTCATGATAGCGAAATTTTTTTGGTTGGTAACTTTTCTTAGCTCTCAGACGTATTTAAGTCTTATCATTTTCTTATTTGCTAGATATTCATATGCATGCGTTGTGTGGCCGTCTCAGCAAACAGTGGCCGTCTCAGCACCGAAGGAACGTGAGTTTTCTTATTTCTATGCACGATATTTCGAAAAAATGTCTTAAATTTCGATAAAAATTTTAATTTCAAGCAAATTTTTTGCACTTAGAATTATAATAAAAAATTATAACGAAACAAGATTTGTTTGATCATCATTTGCAATTAACAACCTTATCAAAGCAATATTTATTTGATGTAAATTTTCAAACAGTATTAAAAATAGTTCTATTTCCTTTCTAGGTATGGATCAATTTTTCAGATGCATTTTTTTCATTAGCATTTTGTAAAACATTTTGCATTTCTCATAATAATTAAGTCTTGTTGCAGCATCATTAATTTTTTTCTGGTATGGATGTCCCTTTCTGCTACGTATATGGAAGAGAAACCAAACAGTGGAAGTCTATACACCATAGAAATGTGAGTTTTTCTCAAACCTAATGTCGAATAATTAGCTTAATGTTCTATAGTTAGATAAACGCTTCAATTTAGTGATTATTGTTTGTTCTTAAAATTTACAATTTAGTGACAAAGTACGGCTAAACATGATCATACTTAAGACCTGAAAGATTGCTTTGTTCATTGATTTGGTTAACAAATTTTATAACAAAATTGCAATTATTTCGTTCTCTTGGCCTATATTTTCATCATTACCATTTCTAGGATTGTTTTATGAATAATATACTAACTATGAATGATCACTGCATCTGTATGAAACCGACGAAATTAATAATTGGTAAGTATGTTCTCTCAATTTCTGCACTATATTTAGATGTGTATGCAAAAACACTACTGCTCAACGTCAACGTTATCTGGATAATTTTCCTGTCAGCTTTTATTTCTCTTCCATAATACTCTCATTTTTCAATACTTTTTCTTTATTTCATTGTCTCTTTATGATAGCGATTTTAATTTATTCGATGATTCATTTTCATTTCTCAAGCATTACTGAACATTATTCTATTTCCTTTTTTAGGTATGACATTCCTTTTTCAAAGAGATGCTTTTTTTGGAGTTTCTTCAAAGTTTTTGCCAGTTTTTCTTTTGATGTACACATTGCGGTGTATTCATGCAAATTTTGGCTTTAATACTTTCTTACTTGACAACAGAATTTTTCAAGCTTTTTTCCCCAAGTAGACTGTAACCACTCAACAGCAAACGAACACAGGACAAAAATCAGCGGTGAGCCTTGAACTTATTTTCTAGAAAACCTCTAGTTATTTAAAGTACCTCCGTATTTCAGACGTACTACTTGTCTCCAGCATAGAATGCTAGCTTTGAATAATTTTGTTATGCATGTTTGAAGCTCATTTTTTAACATTCATACAAGTATGAGCTATCAGTCTGATACAATCGAGAATGCACTCCTGATAAACTTGACAAATGGTGATTCGCAGCCTCTTGTAGACTGGGACATAAACGTTTAAGTTATTAAACCAAGCAGGCTTAAATCAACATTGCTTCACAGTTACTTTTTATATTCAGATAAATTGGTTACTAATTTTTATGAGAATCATTCGTTTTAATTCTTACTTAGTTGTCAAAAATTTATATTCCTCCTTTTTTTAAGGTGCAAATTATTCAACAACTTGGATATTTGGAAGGTAGGCGTTTAAAATATGTAAAAATATTTAGATATCATTAAACCTTAATCGATTCATTGATGAAAAAACCCACGGGTTATGGTCTTAGCTGTTTTTCTATTGGCTTTTTGTTCATTTTGCTGATAGTGTATTTGTTGATCCCTTTTGCTCGTCCCTTACCTATTTAAGCAATAAAATGCAGAAGACCTAATGGTCGCAAAAAATGCACATAATAAAGAATCAGTGATCATGAAATGCGACTTATAAATGTGTAAATTTTGATCTAATAGAAGCACCTACGAATAATTGTCATTTTTGGTTCTTTCTTTTTGATCACCCCCACCCCTCTCCTAATCTAACTGAAGAAATCTTCGGTGTTGGCTATAAATAAATTATTTTTAGTATTAAATGTGTCAAAATGCACAACGTCTTTAAGACTATTTACAAAACTGCACATCCTTGTGAGATAGAAATGACAACAAGCAATATTATTTCTTAGGTTTTTAAAGCCAAAATGTTCGGAAGAGAGAAATAAAGAGGACATTATCTTTGGCCAGAAAAGTGATGTGAGTTTCACTGTTTTTTTATTACGATAATTACTAATGTTTGGAAATGGAGCGAATTCAAATGGAAAAGCCAAGGACACTAGAGATGAAAGAAAACACAAGACGTCATCAAAACAGCATTTCCTTAAGTGTGTTTATTTTATTGTTATTTAAAATATGCAAGGTGTAACCAACTTTATTCAATAATTAAGAAATCTCAACGTAAACCTTCAATTGATTAGTCAAGAAATAAATTTCTATATAAGTTAAGTTAGATGCGAGGTTGCCTTGCCTTTGCCAAGAAACACTGGGGTATCAATTTTGAAAAATTTGTTTCTCGAAGATGTTATAACTTGAAAATGGCTTTGAAAAATTGTACCACCAAAAGATGTTATAACTCCACAACAATTTCTTGTTTATACTGGGGGATATAAAACCTTCGATTCTATTAGGCAACATTTTGAAAAAAAGACATGGAAAATTTAAATGAAATTTCAAAAATTTTAGAAAAATTTCAACTCTAAGAAAATATTTAAAAATCTGACTGGGAAATTTCTAATTGGAATGCATTTGCTTTTTATGACAGGAAATTAGGAGATGCAAAAATATAAAACTATATAGATTTTAAAACTAATGGTTGCATATGTTATGACCTGAACATTCACAAGCAAATTTTGTGTGGTTTGAGGATTGGATGGATGTTGAGGCTTTTGTGGCTGAAGTTTGAGGTAAAGGATGGCTTTGAGGTGTTTACATGGGGCTGGTTTGAGTCGTTTGGTAGTGAGGATTTTGCTGTGATTGCAAAGGTCATTTATATGTAAACATTTTACAAGCAAAGTTTATTCATAGCAACAAAAAACTGAAATTAAACGTCTTCTTTAGGGTGCAACTTATCGAAAATTATTTAAGCTAAGGAGTTCACAATTATGACTTAACAAAACTTGAAAATTCGATAATAGAAAGCCAAAAAACAGTTTAATACAGCCAAAGCTATTACATTTTTACAACACTGCTTAGGCACTTTCTTAAAAGATAAGGTGATACAAATTTTTTCAATAAGAAGCAAGAAAGTTTTTTAAGAGAACATTTAGAAAGATATTGACAAAACTAAGGAAGGTTTTGTACCAGTTTATCAAACATGAATTTTTCAAAGTATTTTTTTTTCTAGAACGTTTGATATAAGGTAAAATAACTCGGTGTTGTCAATTTGAGGATAATATGCCTTGGCATTCACTATGAGCATTCTCAGTTTCCTAATTCCCAAGAGAATATTTATTGTTCTGAAAATTCCCAAGCGACAAAGCATGCAATAGGAATGCATCCCCAGCACGTGTACTGCATTGAATCAGTAGATGAGAATGGCTCATTGCTTTTGTAAACATGCAAACGTTAACTTTGAAATGGGCCTAAATTTTATCATTATTTCTTAGTTTACCGAAATTGCACCAAAGACATTTTCCGAAAATATTCCGAAAGTCCAAAGAAACATAGAAAAATGTCTTAATTCGTTTTATGCAATCTATCGTTTGGCTTAAACTCGTGTTAAACATACAAGGAAAATTATCGCGAGGTGTAAATGTGTTTAAAACTGTACAAGAGTTTCTCTGTATATGCTAGATTGAAGCATTTAATGCCCATAATAGCCTATCATACTTGTATCACACCAGCCTAATGATAACAAACATGTTGAGGCAGATCTTGACACGCTAAGTGACGAAGCGTCCCTTGAGTAAAAAATGGCACAAATGCAGGAAAACCTGAGGATCTCTTTGTCTCAATGCACAATTGGCATTCATACTCGTGTTGAAAAACATTTTGGTCTACTTCTTTCTAGAAATGTGTAAGCAAACATTGACCATGAGAACTTATCGTTTCTGATCGATCCTATTTACTAAATTGTGGAACAATATTGTTATTGGATTGCTATTATTGTCTGGTGATATTTCCATTTCGATTTTGCTGGTTTCCTCTTCCTCTTTTCAGATTGTGGAGATCGATTTTGCAAACAAGCATGCCACGTGGACTGAAGATCGAAGAGAGAAAATTGAAGAAAATGAACAATTTATGAAAAATGGGACTTGCAATTTGATATTATAATAAATTATCGTTCCTTTATTTAATCGGCATATGTTCGCAGTACAAGGAAACAATTACCATTAACAAAAGGATATTATTACAAGGACCCTTAAATATATTCATAGATCGATCGATGGTTACCAATTGATTCAGGTTTCTGGTGACAATATGAAGGTAGATAGATATTTTTTCAAACCAACATCAACGTAAGATTAGATCCCTAAGAGCTAATCGAGTGATTCTTGTACTATTATCAGTAATTTCTTCGATTTTGGATTAGCTTGTCCCATCCCAGTAGCAACCGTAAGTCAATTTTTAATGTAGCCTATCTCATGAGCCCTTTGAATGCCCCCTTTTCACCCACTACTTAAAATGCCCATTTAAGCTCTTATCCATTTTCATGTTTGATCACAGTACAATTTGCTAGAATCTTCCATAAATTATAATATTTATTCTTAATGTCCCAAATAATTTATCGCCTTTATAAGCTTTTGATCATCAGTCCCGATTTTAAGGTGCTAAATGCAATATGTATTCGTAATAACAAAGTCCAAATGCTGCGAGACATTGCCGAGTAACCGTACTTAGTTTAGCGATGTAAGATTGGAAAGGTTTCCTCTTCGGATGGATTTGAGCAAGGCGCCTGTTCTCATCTGTCTTTAGAGTAGGCCGTTTCTTTTCGTTTAACGTAGTATTAATCATTGTAATTAGTATGCTTGTAGTATAGTATTATGCTTGTAATTAGTTTGTAGTATGCTTAGGAGACTGTTTTCGGTGTTGCGTTAGGGGTTATGGCACGGCGTTTTAATCGGAGAGTTACCAAGAGGGCCTTGTCCTTCTTGTTAACCCTTTGCTTAAAACGCCATGTTTACATAACCCCTAACTCAACATTGAAAGGGTTTTCTTAGCACGGTGTTTTAATCAGAGGGTTAACAAGGGGAACTTCTTTTTCCTCTTGTTAACTCTTTGCTTAAAACACCTTGCTAAGACAAACCCCGACTGAAAACAGTCTCCTCAGCACATAGAGTAGACATTAAATTGTAAGTAGAGTAAGATCGCTTGAATGAAGAGGAGAAAATCGAACTGGATTGTTTTCAACCCCCCGTCTTTCTACTGCTGCAAACGAGGCTACTGAACCCCCGTCTTTCTGTAAAACGAAAACGAGGCCAGACGGGCAAAATAGAGGCATCTGATTGGCTACTAAACAAAGGAAAAAACAATAAAGAAATAAGATACTCTGATTGGTCAATAAACAATAGAATAATTAAAATAGTGAACTCTGATTGGTCGAAAATACAATGGAGCGGGTAAAAATGGCGTAATCTGATTGGCTAATAAACAATGGTGGCCCTCCGCGGCCAAGGGCTACCTTAAAATTGGTATATTAGTAGGTGACGGCTCCCGCCCGCAGCCACCAAAAGGGCTGAAATGGAGCAATTTGATTGGTTGAAAACAATGACCTGTCAATCATTTACGGCTCCAAGCCGCCTTTAGATCAGCCACTGGTCGCGGCCAAGATTTTTGGCTGAAGACAATAAAAAGCCGGGGGACTTTGCCACCAGAATGTTTGAAACTCTGATCCCAATTTCAAAAGAGTTTTCAATAGAAATCCGGGGGAATATCTTTTGAATTCCCATTGTAATTATTGGAGACTTCCATTGAAATCTTTACTAAGTTTTAAAGATTGTACAAAAGGAATAACCATAGAAATACAAAGCGTCTTTGTCATGAACACAATCAAAATTATATGAAGTCGGGGGTACATTCAATAGAATTAAAAGTGAAGTACAATAGAAAATCGGGGGTAAATTGAACAGTATCCAAGGCAAAATACAATAGAAAATCGGGGGTAAATTGAACAGTATCTAAGGTAAAATACAATAGAAAATCGGGGGTAAATTGAACAGTATCTAAGGTAAATACAATAGGATATCGGGGGTCAATTGAACAGTATCTAAGGTAAAAAACAATAGAAAATCGGGGGTAAATTGAACAGTATCTAAGGTAAAATACAATGGGAAATTGGGGGTAAATTGAACTGTATCTAAGGTAAAATTCAATAGAAATACGGAGGTAATATAATAGAAGATTGAGTAAAATACAATAGAAAATCGGGGGTACATTGAACAGTAACTTAGGCACAATACAATAGAAAACTTTTGCTGAATTCAATAGCACATTGGACAAGGCTCAATTGAAATGACAAAAGAAATTGCCGGCATTACAATAGAGCGCTATGATGGATACAAAGCTAATTGCGGGGTTGCGTTAATTATAAGACAAAGGCGTGCCGGGGGAGACTGCAAATGGGGTAGCGTGTTGCTTATAAGGACGGGGTGGGGGCCAAAACTAATCTTGGCCGTACGTAAGTGCCGACGCTTGGAAACCAATTCAAGCAAGATAAATGCCACAGTTTTCACAGATGAATCGAAGAATTGTTAAGAGAAGTTTAAAGGAGTGCTTGCTTCTGAAATAAAATCGTTAGATTTTATCTCAAACGCGTGGGGGATAAACACAGAAACTAGGCAAATTTTGAAGGGCATATGATATCTATCGCAAACAAATTATACAAATTAAACCAATAAAAAACGATTAAGTATAATTTACAATATATAATTTCGAATACCGTTGAAGTTCGCAAATTGCAAAATGTTCGCATGTCTGTCATTTGAGTTCGTTTTCATTCAGCTCGTGATTCTTCGTTATTTCAAGGTTTCATTGAAGTGAGAAACATCCCAGACCAGTGATTCAAGCAATTTCCTATGAAATATAAAAATTACTCTATCAATGCTATCAGTATATTTAATCTATTTCAAAACTGGATTCGCTGTTAACGGGTCGCGTTGAAATAGGACTTTATGTTTACGTATGGGGGTCGCCCCCCCCAATAGAATTTAATTTGATAAAACAATAAAGCATTGCAGATAAAAATCTAAACAAATCCGTAAATATTGGGCTAGAATCAATCTGTTTTGTGTTATTTATTAATCGAGTAGCAAGCGGCATGTTCGGAAAGAAAGATGTGGTTGGAAAAAGAGGAAAAACGACTCAACGAAATCAACTGTGAGGCAGAAAAGAGAGTGTCACACCGTATCAAAAAAGCTCTGATTGATATACGGTGATATGATAAGAAAAACACTGTACTTACATTTGGAATTTGCAATTTTCCGATCAAGATTTGTACAAGTTCTTGAGCTCCGCTTCTTGGCAATTCAAATTCAAAGGCAATCCTTTCGTTTGAAAAGAGAACGTTCTAGAAAAAATTCAATAGGGGAAGATCAGATTCGGTTATGGAAAATTCAAAAACATGTGCAAATACAAACACAAATTCATATCAGAGTTTTAACTCAAAGAGAAATAGAAAACAATTAAATTTTATAATAGGTCTTTAATGATGGCAGCGGAACAGGGTTTAATAATTTGCAATAGTCGATTTCTTCGTTTGACCATGCATGGCCTTCCCACTTTTCGCTAAATAAGTGAATAAAATTAGCTTTAAGTATTTATATAAATAAAACTTTAGATTACAACAAATACATTGAGCTAAAGTCCACCATTAAAAAAGCGTCAGCAAAATGATGGCCATAATCGGGGCTAAAGGGGGAAGAGGAAACAATCTTTACATCGATGACCCCCCCCTCCCAGCTTAGGATCAGTGGCACAGGCCCTGAAAGAGAGCATTCTCAGAAATAAAAGGACCCTTAAATATTTTGAAGGGGAACAGTAGGCCGATTCACTATTGCCGGAATTCGAAGGCACAAAGTTATTTCAGTTCAGTGCCTGAGGGGTATCCAGTTCTGCCTAGAAGCAAGGGGGCAATGCAAGCAAGCTGGCCTCAGCCAGTGAAACAAATTCAGTTATCAATACAACTTTCTCATTTCAAAAAGGCTTCTAAAACAATAATAAATAAAAAATGCTTGAAAAAATTGATTTCCACAAATTGTGAGGGTGTGGTCAAACAAAGTCAAAACCTGATTGGGTCCTTTGGTAGGGTATGGTGGAGGCTTGACTCCAGCCAGTGACCCGCCATCCCCTTCCAAATAAAGTTTCTTTATGAAAGGTTTAGTGGATAGGTGCGGGCCTTCAAGAAAGCTGTGTTTTGAACTCTAAAACTAACATTGTTTTGTGGAAGAGGGATGCATTGTCGATCTTTTTTACCAGAAACAGTTAATTTTTCAAAAAGAAACTCAAGCAACTGGGCTTTCCAAGAAATTTTTTACAATGCTTAAGAGCCTGCAAATCTAAAAATTCTGAACAAAAATTGAAAGTTTTCGAGAAAACATACGATTTTTAAAATAATTGTAGGCTTTAATAATAGACTTTTAATTTTGTGCATTCCTAAAAACCTGATCAAAGTTCAATTCTATGTCCCCCTTAAACACCAAAAAATCGTGAAACGCCTTTCCTTTCTGAGTAAATTTTTGAGATTATGCATGCGCGACGGTTTTGGGAAGTAAATTTATCTCAACAAAGACGGGTGTTCAAAAGTCAAGGGATAAAAATGATAAAATGACTAGGAATTGAATATATAAAAATGTTTGACAAACTTCATTTGAATATGTGGGTATCGCCTAAAATTCAAATCTTAAGTTGTCTTGTATTTAAAAGATTTGGCTCCAAATATAATACATAATACATAAAGATAGAAGAATTTGGAAAAGTAAGGTAGTACCTCAGGTATAATTCAATATATCATAGATGCATCCATGAAACTGAAGCAGTTAAAACATGCTTTTCCAGCTGTCCCATCTCTAAAATGAAAAAAGAACGTACAGTTTTGAAAATAACGATAAAATGCAAAGAAGAATTCTGACAGCTACTCTCGAGGGTAGGGAAACATTTGATATTCAGGGCCATTTCCTAGTCTGTTAGAAATAGTCTAAACAGCGAAGTAGACTTCCCAACTGATCAACTTTTCAAGTTAAAATAAATTTTTTTGTATTTCAGAATTACCCCCCTTTTTGCTTCATCTTAGAGCTTCTTTCACTTTCAAATAGCGCTACTTTGAATTGGTAAATATTAAAACATATGATCTGACCCTAAGACTTCCCATACTTGGGAGCTGCAGCTGAGGCCAATTCATAAACGTTGATCAAACATCTAACACTGAACTTGTTTCTGATGAAACATCTTGTGCTGAGATACAATCAACTCCTCGCAATATCAAGTGAAAATAGATAGCAAGCCATACCTCATGGTCACATCCTGGTACTCTTTTGGCAGCGCCGAGAAAACAATCCACTCCTTATATCATGTCTTCAAGTCACGTACCATTTCTGTTTTAAATCGTGCTTCATTTTGCCTGATCAGCAATGGGTATTCCAGTCTTCCTTTGGCCCCTCTTGCTCATAATGGCATCTCCCCCCCCCCCGAAATAGTTAACTTTTTAATCAGCTGGGCGTTCCAAAGAATTTTGGCAAAGATTTTAGTTCTTTTCCTTATATGAATCAATGTATGTCACGTTTATTTGGTCTTTACTCAACAGTGTACTCTCAACATTAAAAAATACTGTGGAAGTTTAGTGTTTGCTATCGACAAAACTTGGGTGATTCTGGTTTTTTAGTTAAGACAGGCACCTTTTAAGTGCAAAGTTAAAGCCCCTTCAAAATCTTAACAGAGTCTGCATTCGATACTTCTTGAAACAAAGCTATCCCAAAATGAACACTAACGATAAACTAAGCGGTACAACTATATTGTTTTTCTAATCTAAGTAATACTCTTACATATACCTGAATATTCAGCATCTTAGAAATATTGGCCACAAGGAGAAAAATAGGTTTTGAATTGTGGAATTGAAAATATTTATCATTGGAGATAAGACTAAGAAATTTTTTCCTATTTTGGAATCAAAATAAAATGAACCAAAACACAAAAAGAGCAAATCATAGTAGAAGTGTGAAAAAGGACACTTTATTAAGTAACAAAATCGCCAGTGATTAACTAGGTTGGGATTCAAGGATCCTAACTGATGTTGATCCAGAAAGGGAAACTTATTTAAACTTTTTGGATTTAGCAGTACAATGTCTAAAGACAAGCAGACATCTTTGAATGTTTTATTGCCTTTACCAATTCCATTGGACCTTTAGATGCCAACCAGAAATAAGATGTACGGTGAACTCAGTCTTAACTCGAAGTAACAAAAGGGGGGCTTTAGGAAATTGGTTGTTTAAATAATTAAAGATCCGATCAGTAGAGATCTATTAGTGTGGATGTCTACTCCAGTTTTTAAAAAGAAAAAGTGAAAACAGTTTCGTATGAACAAAAGATCCATTGTTTGTGAATAGTTGAAACTTCAAAGATATAAATAGGACTTAAAAATAAGTTTCTTGTAAGAGATCATTGCAATAAGCTTTTTCTCGAAGTTACGAACATGAAAAATTCTTAATACTAAAATCTGAAACTAACAATAAAACTAAAATTTTAGATTTTTGTTTCTACCTTCAACAACGTCTGATGGTAATGCATTAATTTCATGTTTATGTTCATATAATAAACATATTTGCAGAAAGCTTCCAGGTATTGCGTCAATACTGTTTGCTATACAGAAAAGATGACCATTAGAAATAAACAACAAAAGCTGGTAATATGTGAAGAGGAAGAAGATTAGCAGGGGAAAGACTGCAATGTTTGTAGATTCATTTAACCTTACGTACAAGATGGAGGGCTAAATGTCTCTAAACTTACTACTTGCGGAAAAGTTTAATAAGAAAACTCAAACATTAGCTGACGATTTCATTGAAGTTTAAAAACCTTTTAAAAGCTCTAGCATTGTAAGATTTTTTGGTCTGTTTTCTAAAACTGTATTGAAGAAAAACCTGGTATTGATTTGTCTTGATGGATAGCGAAGATAGACTGATCGAACAGCTATCCTTTCGTGAGCACGATGGGTGGAAAGATTTATACAGATAAGATATTTCTTAATAAAAAGCAAAGTCTTGATTAGCTTGCCAACCATTAACCAAGGAAAACAACACGGGCATATTAAGGATGAGTGAACTCCCAAAAAGAATTGGGAAATAGTTCTTTGAAAAATCTTTTTGTGGTACAGAATTTGAAAAACATTTTGAAAAAAGCAAACATATTGTAAAATTTCGCCTGATACTCGAAAACTCCGTTTTGATATTTGATGCTCTGATGTTTTATACTCTGAACAGTGTCAGACGAAAAGCTTTTGTAACATGTTTCAAAATGTTTGCTTTTTTCAAAGCCATTTTGAAATGTTCTTTGCTCTAAAATGTATATAGGATCAGTTAATAGCTAAAGATCTTGTAAAGAAAGAAAAGGTGAAAAGATATGCTGATAAAAAGAATAAAGCAAGAGTTTTATCAAAGTTACAAGTAGGGGATACAGTAGGGGAAAAAATATATGATCTTAAGCATTACATCTTCACTGCCAAGAAATTTGGTATGATAACAGCAAAAAGGAAAGGAAAACAACTTACAAGGCATAGATCGCTTTTAATCGTATAAGTGGCAGAGTCGATATTCCACTACCATCAACACAGGAAAGACGTTATAATGATGATTATTATGATGATGAATAAAGAGAGGAAAATGGTCCAGCTGGAGAAAAAAGTCGAGAACCTCAGGGGCGCTATTAACAGGCAGCTCAAGCTTAGAATAATAGGCAGACCTTAATGTCTTCAAAATACTCGAGTGATACTTGACAGTTTAGCAAAACGAAAATGCCAGTGACACATTCTAGATTTTAAGTATATAAAGTAAAAAGGTTAGTTTTGTTGGATGGAGGACCCTAGGACACATGCTAAGGTTACCGAAAAAGAGTATAGGTACAATTATTTGTTCAAAGTGCACATTTGTCCTGACGCAAAGGTGACGATTAGGAGGAGGACTGGCAGGGTCTCACTTGACGCTCACTGCACCTTTACTCGGCGCACTGCTCTTTTATTAAGGCGTGTTCTGCAATACACTCCTAGGACATTGCAGGCATGCTAAATAAACACATACGGTCACTCTGTCAAAAATCCTTCCACTGGCATTTCACAGAACTTCTTTGTATTTTGCGAGTGATCTTTAGTTCGATGGTTGATTGAAGAATGCATATGAGTCCTTTTCTGCATCACATTCGCCTATCATCTGAAAAAAACAACGAGAATAGCTGTTTTACAAGTCTGCCATAAAATGCTTGATGACGAATAGGTAGAGCTGTGCATGATTTGGTGTATAGAAAAGGTCAGATTATAAGCTGCAGCTCCAAGTTCCTGAGCTGATGATCGCATTAAGCGTGAAACTCTGACTCGCAACTAAGAACCTTTCTGTTCTACACACCTAAGCGTAAAAACAAAACACGATGAAAACACAAAACACAAAAGGTACAGGCATGAAATTCCCTAAAAACTGGGGCAAAGCAGACATCTTCTCTGCAAATTCTTATTTGCAAATAGCCTTGCAGTATACAGTTATTTTCCATACTGGACTGTACAGTATCTTAAAAAAGATGCAATTTTGAAGAAAAGGCTTGATGAGTTTCTTATAAAAAATAAGTATCTTATAAGATGAAGAGTGGTGCTTTGTATTTCATGTTAAAGTAATTGACAAGTCCCAGGGACAAAAACAGATTACTTTTCAAGGATTACAAAAAGCAATTTTAAGATTGAAAAACATATTACATTAAATGTAAAACTATTTATCGAACAAAAATGTTTATTCAACTTTTCGAACTAACTTGGTTCATCATTAGCCAGTCTGAATAATAAACCGAGAAACGTTAAACCGAGAAAGAAAACAAACTAAAAAAAGAGGTAAGAAGTCAAAATAATGAGAACTATTTTGATTTAGATCATGTACAAAGCAAGGAGGGCTAGAACGAATTTATATGGTATTGATACTATCAGATTTATTGGTCAAAATAATGGCAGACTTTGCCAAAGAAATCAAAGAGTCCCGAGCATTAAAAACATTCAAAAGAAATATTAAGTCCATCAAAACTTTGGACTGCAGCTGCAAATTGTGCAAGAACTTTGTTCCGAATCTAGGTTTTTTGTAATTAGTATATTTTTATTTTGTAATTTGTATATTATGTATAGTTGGCTTTAATTAGCTAAACGCTATTTTCTTTGCTAACTCTAAATAAAAAAATTGTTTATATTATAAGACGAATAAGCATGAAAGTACAAAAGTCTTGATACACCACGCTAGAATTTCGCATAAGTTCAGTCGCGTCTCCGTCTCCCCCTTGAAACAATATTGAATAACAACAGTTTCAAAGCTTGAAATTCAACCAATGCTACTCCATCAGCTAGGGTAGGTAATAGGCTTTTCAACCAACATTGTTTTGGGGGGAGGGGGGATATTTCTTTATCTTACGATCGAAAACTTTTATTTTGTCAAAATCTTTCAGAGACCGCAGGGTGTTTACAGGACTTTAGGCAAGAATGGTAGCTGATCGTCAACAATGAGATAGTTCTTATGAGCGTAGAAATAGGTCAAATGACCCAAAAGCTCAATTAGTTGAATGCTCTCTAAGCATAGCTAAACGCAACTTGAAAGCTATCTAGGATAATTCTTGAGTACTTGAGTAATTTTAGATCAATAACTAGAATGAAATTCTATCTCGTATCAAATAACAACACCCTTAATGAATGATGAATTATGCAAATCGATAGGACAGGTGTCATCTGAACAGCTGTACACGATGAACTAGAAAACTGTATGAGCGAAATGAAAGCATGAATGGACGGCAGATTTCCAAAAGTTCGTGTAATAAGCATATGTAAATGCGGTTTCAAAAAAAGAGAAAATCCAGAATTATAGCGAGATAAAGAGAGCTATTAGAACAGTTTCTAGAGTGGGGAATGAATGAAACGTGTCTTGGAAATGAACAAAAATATCTGCAACCTGGTTGGATAATACCTTAAAAGGCAAATGCTAAAAAAAGAAAGTCTAATAATGAGAGACGCGGTGTTGAAACTTTAAAATGCAAATTAACGAGACTAGATAATGAATTTAAGAAAATTGAAGAGAATGACCTAGAAGAACATAACTGGAAATCATCACGACACAGTCACATCTGACAGCAACTGTGCAAAAAGCACAAAGAAAACTGGAGGAAGATAAAAAGATCTGCAACAGTCAATCTCTGGGAATTTATAATGAAGAGAAAGATTGGGGAGGATTTTGCAAACATGAAAACTTGTGAACAAAAATAGAGAAGGGAATGAATATATGTCATTAGCATATATCTAGGGGCAGGTGAACTGTTGGGCTTATCAGAAGAATGCTGAGGGAAGGTTTTTAACCATTTAAGTTTCAAACTACGTGACATAAAATCTTCTGATTCTGTTCTGGTTTTTGATCATGTGCAATTGAAAAATAACATAGCTTGATTATGGAATCAGAAATATTAAATTAATTTTAAATTGAAACTTTATAAACCTAAATGCTAAAAATTTATTTCACTTAGACTGTTTTTAGAATGATCAATTTTAAGTTTTATATTCTTGTAATATTCTAAACATATATATTTTTGCAGGTTTTATTACAAATTGTCACATCTACCTTGAACCCTTGCAAAAAATGGTACAATATAATGCTTTTTACTATCACTTTTGAATTAATATTTCTTTCGGTGAGACATAAAAACTTGGGCTTGTTTTTCATATCTTTGCCGATTATTTGGCTATGTGCAAACAGCAATGAATGACAAAAAAAAAATATTATGATTCTCAGATGCTACAACATCAGAACATATATGCGAAATTCTCAACGCTTTGAGAAGCATTTGCACTTTTCTAAGAGACATCTTCGTAAGAAATGTAAATCTGTACACTTAAAAAGGCCCTTAGTGACAAAATTTCCTAAGTCTGCAAAATCTCCATCACAAAATAACATCTTTCTAATACAGCGCGTTAATGTTTGTAAACAGTGCTTCTCTGGCAACAGATGAAAACGTGAGTGATCTTTGTTAAGTAAAATAACCAAAGGATTTCCTCACCTTGAAACCAAGCGATTCAGCCATGGCCTTGACTTTCTTGTTATATTCAACACGGTGTTCGTGTCTCAAGTCAAGCATGAAGCTACAAGAGACAATACAGTCTACAACGTTATTTTCATTTTATCTCTAATAGCTTGCTTTTTCACACAATAAAAAGTGGTAATATAAAATAAATCATACTATAAACATGAGAAATGTTCAGTTAAGTTAGCAAATAAGTGAACGATCTCATAAGATTAAAATTCAAGGCATAGGGGATAGCAGAACATTTCAACGGAAACCAAATCAATTATCCGCAAATTACTCTTCTAAGTACATAAAACATCGGATCGTGTCTTAAAAGACGGCATAAGTATTCAATGGAAAAAGCAGCCTCGCTCATTGGTTGCCATTGACCAATCAAAGGTCTTTAAATGCTTGCGTGGTGTAGCATTCTTAGTGACAAAACAAACTCCCTTTTAAACTATCTTAAAGCAAACAGATTCTAAATCTGCTACATAAATAGCAGGAATTTTGAAGACGTTTGTTGAAATTCGTAAGTCCTCAAAATTAAATTGAAAGTTCATGGAAGTCTAGCATATTGATGATTACTTTTCACTTGAATCAGTTTTGCCATTGACTTTTATGGAAAATAATAATAGAATGATTCATTGCAGCTGACCTCTAACAGTATTCTTAATGATCTGCTAAATCTATACGTTGATTTTTCTAAACAAAACGGTTATACAGCTTCAAAAGCAACAAATTTGTGCTTCAAAGCTCAAGGATTGATAAATACATCATACAGAACCCTGCAAAACATATTAATCACAATTTATCTTTAAGCAAAGTGAAAAACAGGAGATTGATACTTGCTTTGTAGTCTCAATGATGAGGCTTGGATTCTTAGAAAAAATTGGCTTGATATCTTCGGTTAGTAGATGCACCATGCTAAAAAGCAGAAAATGAGATGTTTTGCTCAAAAGGAGAATGAGGAAGTGTCCTTAACAGGAACATGGGGTCAAAAATGTCCAATCATACTGCAAAGGGTTTGAAGAATCAATGATTGATGGAGGATGCTAATACTTGAATAAATAAAATTGAGTGTAAATATCTAAAGCGTTTGATTTGAAAAAATGTAGACATTAGGTTATGTAGAGAATCAACAGATAATTTCAAGGTAAAAATTCTCTTTGTGACGATGCGTAAACAAGCTACAAATTTAGGGAGTATACAAATAACACTGAATTAAGTTCTTCAGATTGAAACAATATTTCGTTCGGAGTATCTTATAGACCTTTAGATAATAACTGGCCATGTTGAAGCCCTAAATTTTGTAATGAGTTGGTGATTTATTTTGCAATAAAACAGCAAAATTTAGTACCTAACGTAACTGCCAAAACTGTGAAAAATCTACTTAGAAATATTTCGAAAAAGGTTAAGATTTTGTGAAGAATTAGTTATAAATAAAGAAGTCTTTATACTAGAAGTAACATCGGCGAACAGATATTAAACCATGGGGGACAACTGAAATGCTTAGGAAAAATAACCCGACACGAAAGCGTACAAAGTCTCCATTAAAGGAAGAGAAAATGGCAAAAATTTGAGAGGTAGAGAAAGACTTGGCATCTTTGGTCAGTAATAAACGACCCTTCTACGATCTTCAAGAGCAAAGACGTGATTTTTGAATTAAATTACGACGAAACCCGCAATTAAGGCAGAATACAAAAAAGGGGAGCTTGCACTAATAATATTTGCAACGTAAATCTTCTAAATAAAAAAAAAGTTTCAGTTTATTTTTCAAGTTATGAACTTAGTAAATCCCACCTGTTGGATAGGAAAATAACGTCGAAAAGGCCTTTATACTTCGATTTGCGTGAAAGATCGGGAACAGAACCAAGTGGCAGGAAAGTAATTTTTACATCTTCCATGCTGTCATACTCTGGAAAAACCGAACATTTTTAAAGACACATGATTGATTGAATGTCAGTTTAGTACTCTACTTGAAGGAGCCAAAATGCTCCGATTTTTAAGAAAACTCACAAATATTCAAAAATAAAGCTGTAAAATTCGTCTAGTCAGAATAAATTGACCATTGATAGTGTAAAGGGCTTTAGGAAACCGAAAAAGATACCACTTTATAGAACACAACATATTTAATTCATTTTCCTCGTTCTGAATATCCAGGAGATATAAATATCTTTGTTATCGTCATCCTTCACAATTTTAGGCCTAATATAGCTAGGCAAAACAGAAATAACACGCTTTATGTTCACCTAAGAAAATCACAAACTATTGAGAGAAAGGATTGATGCTAACACCAAATGAGTAGCATTTAATGAATAATTTCGAATGATTTTGTATTCCAGACTATTTCTTCCAGGAAAATTCTTAGCACCACATAGTTATGTGTTCACCCATGGAATATTAACGCCTCTCAAGGTGTTTCTTTAAAACTTACTTCTTTCTTAAAGAGAAATCATTTCAAAAAGACAGTGACACACCAAATAAAAACTTATTTGGGTGATAGAGAGGACATTGCAATATTTTCTTAGAATAGTTCTGTTTATTAGATTATATGGAGGATTCAAACCATTTCGAAACTCGTTGTGCCAATTTTCGTTCTTAGTTGAATTTGATTTAAATAACAAAAATCATATAGAAATAATATCTTTTTTTAAATTTTGCATTAAGAAGTCAACAAGGTCATCGTAGACTGCAATTCAAATATCAGCCTCCATATGATCTTTTAATCCATATAAAATGTTTAAAAGACTATTCTAGACTCGAATACTTTTCTTACTTGGTGTAGCTATTCCATCTGAACTTGGTTTCTGCTCCCCAGCTTTTGCTTCAGATTTCTCTGCATCTTCTGTTTCTTCTTTCACTTCACTAAGCTCCGATCTTGGAGACAGTTTCTTGGTCATATTTGAATTTTTTAAAGGACATAAGCTGTACGCCTCCCCAGTCATCATCTCATAAATCCAGGCTGTGACGTTGTGTTCTGTAACGTTTGTTGCTGTCTAGAAGTAGAACATTAGCTGTTATACCTTGTGAAGGCACTTTACACAAGGAATGAAAGCCAAGGCCATCGAGCTGCAGCCACACGTCTTTCGGTAACTTGGGGAAATATTCCTGTTTTTAGTACAGCTGTATGACTCTAATACTATTGGGGAATCCCTGTTTACAAAGTATTTTCATGTCCCACACCTCACCCTTGTCAATCATAGCGATAAAGCTACGTAGGCCTTCTCTGCCAGGTCGATCCAATATTTGTACGCCAGTTGTAGAATGACTCCATGGGCATTTTCGAGCAAAATAATGAGAATTTCACATACCATTATATTTTGCTTGTTCATGACATTAGCTTAGAACGTTGCTTTAATCCATGTCCCATACCAAAACAGAATTTCACTCTACATACCTTGACATATATATCGTTGTTTTTCTTAAATAGTGACTTCTCTTCACTCTCGATCCCATATGACAAGTAGGGGCTATTTACTACGTCACCCCAGTAGCCTCGTCTTGCGAATTTTTCTCCATCCTTTTAAGATAACACATATTTCTATATTATTTCAATATACATCAAATGCATGTCGGGAAGTGATTAAGGCCAGCATGCCCAAATACATTGGAATAGCGAGCATAATAACTAAAACTGCTGACAAATGCAGAAATAAATCAATGTCATTTGATTGGTTCAGACCAAACTACTTGTGCCTTGATTGGCTCAGACCAAACTACTTGTGCCTTGATTGGTTCAGAACAAGCTACTGGTGCCTTGATTGGTTTAGATCGAGTTACATCCCCTTGAACATGTTATTCTTCCCATTTTTAAAGAAGAAAAACAAAAATTTCTAGAACAAATTCTAGAACTTTTCTAAACTTCTTTAAATGAAAAGTGTATGTACATTTGATCTAATATCACAGTGTTGCTTAATATCAATATTCTAGGATTGCTAATGATTGACTGATAAACACTTCGTTTGAAAGAATCAACATTGTAGGAGAAAGAGAAAGAACATAGCAACAGCGTTGATGACTTGGAGAGGTTGTTAAATCCTGGGGTTGTCAACTTTTGAACCTGAATATTATGGTTTTCCAACTATTTTAGCAAGGATTTTAAAACAGGTGCTAATCTAGGAAAATCTCTGACGTATGCTTAGGTAGTAAGTAAAAGGGGGGTCCGGGGCATTACCCCGGAAAAAAGTCTGGATCTACACCTGAACAAACTGCTTGTTCTGCAAGCCCAATCAGCAAAGCTCTTTTTTTGTAAAACTGTGCATCGCCCAAAAGTGATTATTTGAAATGTAAATACCTTCTTAATTACTATTCCAGACGCCAACGTTCTATTTGGAACTTCATATGAAGAGTCGTCTCTAAGTTCAAAAGCAACACCACTCTCTCTCCATGTTTTATATTCTCTGAAGTTGATTATTGGGGCCTAGATAGAAAAATTGTAAATTTACTGTTAATTCAAGAGTTTATCGAGCAGGTAAAAATTTTAATAAACTCTTAGGTTCTTTAAGCTTTCTAACGATGGCAGTAACAAACGTGTTTTATAAAAATATAATAAACACATTCAATGTTAAAAGTTGATTCAGTGAGGTTAATTTACGACCTAAGATAGTAATATTGTCTATAAAGTATTAAAATACCAAATTATATCTATAATCATAATTTGTGTATTCAAAGAATTGTAGCGGCACGTGTGGGAGAACGCACAACTGATAAAGTCATAACCTTTTCTTTTAATTTCATTGTGTAATCCCAGTCGTACACGTTGATTCTGCTATCATATCGAGTGCTTAGGTGCTGACGGATTCGTTGCTCCCTGCATAGGACAAGAAAACAAACTGACTTGGTTAATGGGAGAGAGTGGGCTGAACACGCTCAGATGGATAGCCATGATGTCTAACAACAGATCTTCAAACAGCATTTTCGAATACACGTGTTTAACTTATAAGAAATTGGTTTATAAGAAACTAATGCTAGGATGCCCAAAATTTCAGAAACTTCGTTACTAGGCCCAAGAAAAATAAAGAAACTTTCATTTTAAAATTTCCATTTTTATAAAAAGAGTCCAAAAGTTTTAATTTTTATTGATTTCCTTTGAAAAGACAGCATTTTTTTGCATTTTGATCTGCATGGGCTTTTCGTGACGATCTGCGTTTATGTATGCGGTCTGCGTGACGATCTGCGTTTATGTATGCGGTCTGCGTGACGATCTGCGTTCCAAAAATGCTCAACTTCAAAACAATAAGCCAACTTTGAAGCCGAAGTAAGAAACCAACTAAGAAACTTTTAGTACTAGAACGCCAAAGTTAAGATGTCAAACTTTGAGCACTTAGTGCTGGTCCAAGTTTCTTATAAAATAAACATGTGTACCTCAATATTAAGGCAGTCGCCATTTTTTGGCTAAAATATTTATGCTGTGGTACTTACTCACTACATGTAACAATAAAATGTCGTATATGCTGTCCAAAAAAAGAAACATCTAATAGGCTTATCCTGTCAGAAATGTGCAAAGAAACGAACATAAAATAGACTTCAAGCCAATGTACTAATCTTACATTATCTGCTCTACAACCACCCTCCCCTCTTCCCTACAAAATTCTAACAACTTCAAAACACCTATAGTGTCACCACAGGTATGAAAATACAAGCACATATGCAGTTGAATCCACCATGGCTGAATGCAACATTTACGTTGTAAACAAAAATAGCTGATGATGCATACTTAAATTTGAGGATTGCCAACTTCCAGGCGTTAACAGCCTCCTACATTATTAATGTTGCTTTTGAACGTTTCTCCACCCACTTAAAAATGCTTAACATCTTATATAGAGATACTGGTTTATTGTTTATTATTGTTTGATTATAGAGTACACATTAAAACATACAAAGACGAAAGAAATCTCACCAAAGTGCTGGTATGTCAAAATACTTCTGCTCTACATTTTTCCAGAATTTGAAAATCCCTTCTAGCATGTCCCTCTCTTTGAACTGTTCTTCAATAGAAACGAACTCATTTAAATTCAAAGTAGGAAAAGGGGGGATGTCTCAAAAATTTCAAACTTATAACAAATCTTTCTCGTAAGCTTTAAGGACATAACAGTTATAGAAGGATAAAATGCTGACAATTGTCTAAAAATAAAAACACGAAGTAGTATTTATAATTTCAAAGCTATATGTTTATTAACATTAGCCAATGAGAAAGTTCCGCTTTAGTTTCAGTAACTATTACTTGTCATTCTCAACAAATCAACTTTCGGTTAGATCGACTCAATCGATGCTTAAATTTGTCTACCAATGGTGTAGATTTACGCATGATTGAAATAATACCAAAAAATAGTTACATATTACCTTCAAACTTGATAAATCCAAGAAAGGCAGATTTTGTTCCAAATATTCGGGACTGGTGACAAACCTGCAATCGATAGGAAAAACGAAGAAACTGAGTCGTTTGACGAATAGGCCAATAACACAAATAACTTTTCTTCATTTGTATTTTAAATGATGGCAGATATAAGGAAACATAAACATTAGGATAGATTCTCAATTACATTAAAAAATAGACAATAAAATAGAAAACATTTTAAAACATACTGAAGCTTTACGTCTGACACCCTTCAGAGGACAAAATGCAGAACATATATCGAAAACTCTAAGCTAGAAAATATTCGCCAAAAGAGCATCTAAATCGTCCCCAAAGATAAATTCTTCACCAACACCACAAGCAAACGCCATGTTCACAATTCAATGTGCACGTAGGAGACTAGGTACAAGTTAGCATCAACATTGGAAAGCAAACAATAGCTGAATTCAAAAGACAGTTGTTCAATTCCAGACTATCCTTTTCTTATGACTATGGTCCAAGGGTAAAACGAAATCCCATAGTCTAAACAATATTGGTTTTTCCACTTTTTTATAGACGGATTCTAAAACTTCTAGGGGGAGAATGACCATGCTCTGTCAATAATGAAAAACATTATAGCTTCTTGGCATAATTTGGGTTTTCTAACAAATGCGGCGCGATTTCAATTAACTTTCAAAATTTATTCAGTTAACTCCTAAATTATTGCTGAATATCAGTCAAATCAATCTAAAACAAAGCCATTATCAACGGCCGCTACCACTGCATCAATAGACTTTGCTGCATCCAAGCTCGATTCTCCGATTCACTAAAATAAATGCTTCAAGGGGAAATTTATCATGAAAACAGGCTTCCTAAAATTTTGCTACTGTAATCGTTGATAACTTAATGTTATTGAAGATTTTTCAAAGGTAAAAAATCTTGAAAATGATTTTGGTGAATTGAAACGTTATCCTTTTTCTGTAGCATTTTCTATGGATCCAGAACAAAGTATAAAAAATGGTGGAAGAAATTCACATAAGGCAGCATCAAATAAATAAATTCGTGAAATTTTGATTTTTAAAAAAGAGGGAGATTTCGCAAACACTGCTTTGGTATTATTTAAGATATGTAAAGAGCAAAACTTCTAAAGAACTGAAAATTTGTGTCCTTGTAGATACCCTTCTTGAGTTTCTTTAATCAAGTGGGATAACACAGGGCATCAAAATTTTCTTGAACTGGCTGGGAAAATGATCCTTATACAGGCCTGTTAAACATATTTTAGTGCCCCTCAAGGGGATGAACTGAACTTTCGAAGGGGCAACTTAAGACTGACTGGGGATAACAGCCAAATGCCAGCTTGCCGAGGTTGAGGGGAAATGGAAAAATGGCTTGGTCATCAAATTTCTCGAAATTGGATGTGCAGAAAGAGGAAATTTCTAGCCAGAAATTAATTTCGAGCATGGAGTTTCAAGTACATCCTTTTTTGTAGGTTTTTATATTGAATTGATAAGAAATTGCGCTAGCAATAACAGCTTGAGAAGGTGTTTCCAATCCTGGCATTGTCATCATTCAAATTGGCACATTGCGATGTACAAGCTATATTTGGTAGGAATTGTAGCTTTGAAACTTAAGCATGATTATCATCTAAATATGTCAAATGCAATAAAAACAAATACCGTATCAGATCTGTACACCTGTGTTTTAAAAACTCATCTGTCTTTGGACGCATCAATGAATTTCCAAACAGTTCAATAAATAGTTCTACTTTCTCTAAAAGTGAAAAAAAGAAAATATAAAAATTTCAGCTGTAACGATGCCAAACTTATAAAAAAACAAGATATTGATATCGAATAAAACTAAGTATAGATATAACTTTCTAAGGATAGCTCTCATCAAATTTCTTTACAAATTATGCTGGAATTGTGAATAAAACGAATCTGTTTATATAGCTATAAACAAACTATTTAGTCCAATAGTTCAACCGAAGAAAACTACAATCATAGAACAGGCCATTTGATTTACACCGATTTCCCTCATTTTCAAGAACTTTGCTTTTTCATTTTACGACTGAGGTTTTACTAAAAGCTATAAAAAAGATGGATATAAAATTTGTCATTTATAATGACACGCACACAATAAACCCACACTTAAAAGACAAACCACCCAAAACTTAAAGCCCATTTTTTTCAAATACAGATTTTTTGAAGTTATTCTTAATTTTTTTAATCAAGTTTTTAGCATTTCATCTTAGATTTCTGTGCAGCTAATTATTGTTCGCTCTAAGGGTGTAATCAGTCATCTATTTTGAATGCCAATCAATCATGTCTTGCAATTTCTGCAGTAATATTGATTTTTCATACTTTATTATTACTCAATTTATCTTTATTCAAACAAACATGTCTCCATTATCATTTTTTATTTTAGATTATTTCAATTTCGATGATTCGAGCAAATTTTGCTTCCCATTGCAAGTGTTATCTATCAGGTGCTTATTATTCACGATAATTGTTTCTCAAAGATAAAAATAATTTACCTTTCAACCCCAAAGAATCTTTTGATTCGAAAATGATGGAAATAAACAGCATTTGCCTTGCAATTACTTCGAGATTGTTTTCCACAACAAAGAACTGAAATTAATATTAATAGATCTATAAAAACAGCAGTATAAATTAATGATAATTACTAATTACTGGTTTGTGATAAAGTGTTTGATGCCGTGTAGACAAAGCTGTAAACGCTATTTGGTGTAAAGAACAGGACAGTTCTAAATTGCAACTCCGAGTTTCACGCTTAATGCAATCATCAGACAATCGATCATCAGGAAGGTCATTTGGCCTGTTCTATACAAAAAAGAGCAATATAAATTCATAAATTAGCACTAAGATTTTTGACCCAGTAAAGGCATTTTCTAACTTAATTTAATCGAAAATATTTTAAGGCAGTAGCCTCCTAATACGGTCATGTATAAAGACTTTTTCAATTTGCACACAAAAACGTAATCAATTGCAAGTTGAAGGGCAATATATTAAATCAAATATATGATTCATGAAAAATAAAAATAGCATAAAATTACAATAAATTGCGATAATGTAGTACTTTGTATCAAGTGGATATAAGAGTCTTGCAAATATAATTTGTTTCGAAAATAAAAAGCAAATGGAGAATAGCAAGGAAATTATACCTGCAACTTGCTATTTTTGTGTCGTCTTCTTAGGGCACATGTTTTTAGAATATGTCGAAGATCAGCTGCACCAATCAAAAGGACACTAAGTGCATCTAGTGAGAATATTTAGCAGTATTAATAATTCTTGTCTTTTAAAGACAAGAATAGAGTAAGCTTGATTTTTTTGTGTAATAAACCTGCATTAATAAATGATCAGGAATATGGATCTTTGAGTAGGTCCATATATTCTAATGAAAAACTGGCTTGCATCGAATGATGTGCAAAGAACATCAAACCTTTATTTGATATGTTTGACTCTATATAGATTTCTAGTAACAAAATAGTATTTGAAAAACTTCTCAATAATTGATGCTTCCAAACAAGGGAGAAATTATTTTGACTAATCTTTGATCTTTTCAGCACAAAAAGCCTTGCACAAGTAATACCTGAACAGCGGATATATTTTGTTAATGGGCACTACCTTTTTTCAATCAGTTGTCCATTAAAAGGAAGTTATCATATTCAGCATTGATTATAAAAAATGAGGCTTTAAGTTCAAAGAAAACTGGAACATTTTCAACAGGAAAGATGGGTGGTGTTGAAGTTTGTAAAAAGGGAGAAGACAATGCAGGTATTGTTGCTAAAACAGAATTGCATGTGAAATGAAATCGAATATAGGCAGATGCCCTGTTTTTTCATGTCAAGAATTAATAAAACATGTCACCTAGTTCATTTCCTGTACTTACAATATTCCTGCATAGCTATAAAATGACAGCTATAAACTTTCCATGTGAATATAGAAGAAGAAGAAGATGCTAAACTTTCTGGCAATATATTATAACTTTATTGAGATAGAAATGCCCATGTGAAATCTAAAATGCAATATGTTTTGCCTAAATAGGGGCTGTGGCCCTCCCAGTCCATATATCTCCTAGGCAGGTGAACAGGCCCTAATCCATATTTACTGCCCACAAAAGCATTTGCTTATTCAGATGTCTTCACAGGAGCTTTTCTTGCTAGCAATAGATTATTTCGGGAGTGGCCAATCTTGGACCACATGTAGAGCAGATTATGTTTTTTTGCAAATAGAAAAGCTGCAAATTGTCTAAGGCAAGATAATTTTTGGAAAACACACTTAATAAAAGCACATTGTTTTGGTTCTATTCAAGAAGGAATAGGAAGCTATAGCTTAGAATACAAAAGATGAAACAGTAGATGCTTTAAGGAAGATGTGAATACCTGAGGCAAATACTGGGAAGAAATTTGAATAATTTTCAATAAGGATAAGGAAGGCAGAGGCAGCTAGTGAATAGGTCGACAAAAAATCTCACAATCATACAAATGACATCAGAATATGGCCTTTGGTGTAGGTGGCCATTATCGATGCTTTGTGTGGGCACAGATGTATGCATTCTACAAGGCTGAGGAAGGCGGAGGCAATTAGTGAATAGGGCTACAATGGAAACACATCATTGAACAAAACAGAAACATCAGAATATGGACTTTTGTGTATGTGGACCTTTTTAATGCTTAGTGTGGGAGTGAATGTCTGCACTCTACAAGGCTGAGGAAGGGGGAGGCAATTAAGAAAAAAGGCTAGAATGGAAACACATCATTGCACAAAACAAAAACATCAGAAGATGGCCTTTTGTGTATGTGGTCCTTTTTAATGCTTAGTGTGGGAGTGAATGTCTGCACTCTACAAGGCTGAGGAAGGGGAGGCAATTAGTGAATATGGTATTGACGTATGCATTCTACGAAAAATTGTCCTACACATTACAAGACTAGTATCTGTGAAGCTAAGAAGTATCTAGAGTTTCACTCATGTAATAACTTATAAGTCCTCACTATGCAAGCCTTGCTATGTTGACATGGTTGCATAAATTTCTGCCTAATTCAGTTCTCATCAAAACTGATTACTATTTGTAGCACAAAGCATCAATTAACTTGGCATTATCATAAAATTTGTAATCATTACCACTATCATCTGATGGTTTTCTGGATACTTGCAATTCCTTCATATGACTACAAAGACCTGATGAGGAAACAAAAGGACTTTAAAACATCTATAACAAAATCTTTCTACAATAAAAACATTTAAAAACAATAAAATCATTAATGTTTGTGCAAGTGAACAATTATTGCTAGAATTTTCTTGCTTTGATGCAAAATTGTTATATAGCATAGGATTTTTTATTAATATTTTTTTGCTGTATGGCCAAGAGTAACATTAAGCCCAACAGTTGGAGCACCTGACTGAGTACTGAAGGTTTAACTTTAACTCTGTCATTTGACTCCTGTCATCCGAGCAGAAAATGGATACAAAATAGCAAGGCTATATGACTTAGGGAAAGGAACAGGCCACACTAACTTATCATGCTGCTTGCTGATGAAAAATTCAGGGGCTGCAAGGCGAGTTGTCTAGAAAGCTATACAAGATGGATCTGTTGAGAATCTATCGAATTTTTGCTGTCTAAAACTAAATTAAAAAAACTTAGAAGAATGGCAAGCAGCTTTTAACTGACATAGCATATGTTAACAACTTGTAAACTTAGACAATTGGACCTCATCCAAATTCTAACTAAATTTGTATTACAATTTAATCAAGGCAGGCTGTTCAACACTGGAATAACCGGAAAAAGAAGAAAACTTCACTTAATGGACTCATCCAAATTCTGGGAAATTTTTTCAGCGTTGAATTTCTTGTCATTTTGTACATTCAAAGCAACCTGATCAGTGAACAATTTATGAGCATACTTTAATCCGCACATTAATCTATATGATGCATAAACTTTTCGTCTAAATTTGGCATAGGCTCATTCAATTTTGTAAAATTTTTACTGAAATCCATTTCAGATTTAATTTGCTTGAATCCAACTTTTTTTCTTGGGACAACTGCACTTTAGCAACCAATTTTTTTGTTTCCTGGTCAGTAGTTGAACTGAATCTGATTATCACAAACCTTTAAATCTAGCCTGGTTTCTGAAACAATCAAAAGTTCGAATCACAGAAGCTCAGCCAGTTAAGGCCAGACTGAAAACTTTGTTTCTTGCACGGGCAAGTTCTCGTGCCTGACTTCACAACTCTGCGCCTGAAATCACATTCTTTTGAGAAATTTGTATTGTTATTAATGTGGAAACATCAGTTTCAAAATCAGTTTGGATGACTTCGTTCTTTGATTTTTTTGCTGTCTTGGGGGCTACTGCCCCCAAACCCCCATTAATTCATCATCAATTGATTCATTTTATATTCCATATGCAGTTATGAAAGAATGTCTTCGTTTGGTCAAATCTTCATCCTCACTGTTGCTTGCATCATCGTTGCCAGGTTGAAGCAATTCAATTTCTATTTCTTTTTCTAGAAGATTCCATCCAGGAAACAAAAAAGTGGGATGCTAAACAGCAGCCTAGCCCTTTTCCTTTACTCAAAACAACCATTTTTTTCTTTTCTATTCCATTTTTTCCGTCCATACTAATTTTTCAAAAAATGGTTTTCTCAAAGTTTTGCTACTTTTTTACCAATGCATTCAAAAGACTTATCTTTTGCTCAGTCATAAATATGAAATGAAAACTTTTCTCGAAACTTTTTTGGTTGGAGAGGATTCTTTTTCAGAGATTTTTACGAATCATTCAAATCAAATCAAATCAAATCAAATCAAAACTTTTTTTCAGCAACAAATCAATTAATTACAAGATACGTCATGCTAGTTGTTCAGATACAATCATTAAAAACAATAAAGATAACATTACAGGGAACAACATAAGATATTTATAAGATCAGCTGATGGACACAAGGAAAAAACGCATGAAGGAGCTATCAGAGCCATGTGATGTGCCCAGTTTGACGTGAAATGACGATAGTTTAATATAAGTTTTGTTTGAATAATAACAGTAAGAGTCAAAAAATAACAATTAAAAAAAAAAGAAAAACAGAAATCAAATAATAATGGTTTACAATATGCACAAATAGTTAAATTGTGTTAGAATGGAATAAATAGGACTAAAGGTTCTCTAGAAAGTAATTTTTCATGTTTCTTCATTCTAGCATTATTTGCATAATTGAAACTGTTCAGTTCAGTTTTATATTTTAACGAGCATGACATCAGCAAATCCTCTATTTAGCAAACATTTTTTCTTGTTATTCTTACCTTGTTCTTGCAGATCCAGCGCGGGGCTAAAACCCCACCAGGTAATCGCGCCGTAAGCATCCACCATTTTGGCCTAAAATTGAGGAAGCAAAGCGAAGTTGCTGTTGTTGTAGAGGAACCTGCTAAGTTCCCATGGCAACTTTTCAAGATGCGATTGCCCAATCATCTTGACATGGTAAATTCTGCTCCAGAGTAAAGATTTTTCTCTAGATCTACTCAAATTATTGCTCCGATCACTAATCTGTAAAAGTGGGGTGAAATATATAATGCTGGTTAAGTAAGTCCTGTTATTCAAGTTTGTAACGATGCGAAATCAATGAGAGAGGTAGAGGCAAACGAGCAGCTGAACAGCGGAGGTTGGTTAACTAGGCCGATTGAGTAAAACACTTTATTATCGCATGTCAGTGCAATATTGTACTGGCGATCTTGGCCTAAACTGGTAGAGAAAAGGTAATGGAGCAATTTTTTGTGGTTTTTATTTCAGATAAGTTGGATGCTGACAAATAACAATAACAAAATTTTGACGACAGTTTAGTGTTTAGGTAGGCCTATTCCAGTTTTAGGTATAAAAATTGTCAAAAAGGACTTGGTTGGGCAAAGTGTTTAAGAAATCTAATTTTTCATGTTTGATTTGACAAATTTTTTTTCTCTCGCTTGCAGAAAAAATATGAAAGTTGCAATTTAACATTGGCATCAAAACTTACTTGTTGTGGGCACGAAGTTTTAACAACTTCTAATTTTATAACAATAACTTTGATAACTAAATGTTATCAATGATCAAGGAAAAAATTTTCTATTTTTTTAAAATTAATTCTTCGTGAATTAATTTTTATATGCTATCTAATTTTTTGTTATAGCGATTGTAAGCAATGTTTCTTCACAATTATGGTACCAGCTCCTCGCTAGAATCTCGGTAAATGCCTGTAACTTGGTTTTAATAACAAATAAAAGGAAACTTATTTATTTTTGGCTGATGTCACTGTCTATTGATTATGGATTAGGATTTCCATCATGAGTCAGATTGGCCAATTACACAAAGATAAAAAAGGTAGAAAAAAATTAGAAAAGATAAAAAGGATTAATAAACCATGATAAAAGAAAGATAACCATCAAATTCAATACTGCTTTGTGATTTATCAAATATATAAGGTATTTCATTTCAAACAAAGAGTCTTCAAAGCTCTTTTCTTGGCTGTCAATCCCCCATATTACTTGTAAAGACCTGCTTTTCACAAGTTGCTTTATAACATAGAGGCTGATATTGTATATTCATGTGAAATGACCTTTTTCAAGAAAAAATATTATAAAGGTAATCAATTCATGCAGTAAATATCTAGCCAGGGTTTATATTCGCTTTATCATTCTTACCAATATAATTTGTTGAACCATTCTCTATGTTGAAAAATCACAAAGCATTAACTCAGATGTTTCAAAAACTCCTTATTTTGAATAAGTCTCCTTTTCCATCTTCCTAAAGCATCTGTTGAACTGTGAGTTTTTAATAAGTTACCTGCTGGGGCTCAATCAAATTGTTACAGTGCAAAGACAAAATTAAGTTTATGCACTCCCAATCTACAAATCGAGGAGGGGTCACAAAACTTTTCCCAATTGATAAAATAACACAAGAGAAGCAAGAAGTGGTAAACAGACGAACAGGGATAATGAGCATTTAAAATAAACATCAAATGATATTCAAGAAACCAAATAAGATCAATCTTTAATCTAGTAAAGTTATTGACTAACTATACGAACCAGGATTAGCTATAGAACGCACTTTCTCAGGTAGCAGTGCCTCATTCAGATGCCTTCAATGTTCTGACATTTCACATTGTTACAATAAAAGATGCAAAAGCACCCAGTTTTGTGACAGAAGCAAACTGAAATGGTTCTGCTGATGTAAGTGGGATTGTCACAATATCCCAAATAAGGCTGGCTAGCTTCCCTCACACCAGAGCTGGTCTGGATCTGCTGTTTTCACAATGAAATTAACCATAATAAACCAACAAAAAGTTTTTTGTATGTTAATAAAGGAGAGGCTACAATAGCAGGCTGCTCGATTGACTCTGATGGAAATCTAGTGGTGAAAAATCAATTAAATAGTTGTAAATAAGTAACACCACAACACGATGAGAATGAACAACAACAAACACACATAAATCAGTTATGGCTGAACACATATAAATCAGCCATATTTGACAAATAAGCTTTTTACTGTTTGACTGATTGGATGATTATAACCATGTTGATTATATGTGTGTAGTGGGTTTTTGCTAATACAAATTCTTCGCCAAATGTTTAAAATTACATTTGGGAAGTACAGTTTTTGAAGCATCACACAACATCAAACAAAGTTGACTTGTGAGGAAAGGACCCAGGTTTGCATCCAGTTTCCATGGCTAAATTCTTTCATATAATCAGGCTATCAAACCTGTCATACCACTGTGGAAATTCTGCAGGTTTTTATTGAAAATTTAATAACAGCAATCTGTTGAAATAGCACCAGCTAATGAAATATTAATGCAATTGCTATGAAAATGCAGAGTTTTCTTGTGTTCTTTTTGCTGATTCATTACATTTGATAAATGCTTATCACAGCATGTTTAGGATAATTTGACATATGGTGAAAGAAACAAACTTTATTTTGTGCACAGTTCCTCAGTAAGAGCAAGGGCTGCAGGGGCTTAGGGGCTTAGGCTCTCCAGCTTTCGAGGGCTTAGGGGCTGCTGCTGTCTAGCTTTGCAGGTGTTTAGGGGCTGGGGCTATCTAGCTTTGCAGGGGCTGGGGCTATCCAGCTTTGCAGGGGCTTAGGGTTGGGGCTATGTAGCTTTGCAGAGGCTTATGGACTGAAAAAGATATTTTTCATCTTTGCTTTTATTGATATTATTCTTTAAACTTCTAGGGGCTTTAGTATTTACACTGAGAAAATGGGCAAACTAGCTGTCCCAGAGCTGTACTAATTCTTTGTGACTTGAAGATGAAACCTTCAGGTTTAATTGTATCACATCCACTTACAATTATAGGCCTAACTTCAATGCCTGTTATTTTATATAATACAATCAATACAATGCAAAATATATGCATTGTGTTGTATTGTGGTATACACTGCCATGAAGGATATATCTATTAATAACAATAGTCCTGCATGCTTTAAATGTTATTTTTTCCTCGGGTTCAGCTGTTCTTAATTTTTTACTAATTTTGAGACTTGTGTTGTCAAATTTTTCTTTTAATAAAGACTGCACTTTTGACTTTATTATAAACACCTTTTTCAACTTTCGGTTTTACCCCCTTACAAAGAATCCTTTCATCAGTACTGAACATCCACCTCCCCTAAACATTTATAGGCTTTATAAAAATTGCAATGTTGATATTAGCTCTGTTAGCACAAAAACTGTACATTTTGTGCTTCACAGCAAAATTTTATAAGTGAAAAAATTATAGAAAATTCAATTATTCGTGGTTCATCAAAACTCTTTAAAAATTTCGCCCTAAGCAGATGTGTCCAAACTTAAGGAGCTGTTAATTAAGAATAAAGTATCTTAAGCAGGTTTATCACAAAGTATTGCCAACTCTGAAAAAATAGGCAAAAAAAAACAAAACATAAACCAAACAATACACCACTCTACAACAAATACGCTAAATCCCAGTACAGGTTGCCGCAACTAAGTTTGAATAGCATCGTTATATTCAAAATGTATTTATGTACTATCTTAAGGTCGTTTTAAGGATTTCTGAATTGGATCTACAGTCAACCTTTCATCACCATACAGTATCACAACGACTGCGGAGCATATTACAGATAGAGGGAGCTAAAACGTTTTTTAAAGGGGCTAAACACGCTAAAAACAAAATCAGTGAAGATTTTTGTATGATTTTAAGTATATTTTGGAAATTATTTGGGGGGTTAAGCCCTCTTGCCCCCCAACTACTTCTGCGTACCCTGCTGTATCTTTTGAAGTAATAAAGCGTTTGAAAGATTAGCAAACCATACAGGTGCAATGTTGTATTTACACTATCGAAAAGATTTCTCCTGTATGCGTCATAAGGATCTGTAAGTCTCATTACAGCCCTAAAATTTCATCCCCATTTTCCGTCAAATACTTAAAATTTCATAACAGTGCGGCCTAGAATATAAAATCATCTTCTAAAAAACTTTCTGGGAGTAGAAAACTGCAAACTCAGTTATATTTTGTACTGGGCGTAGTTATTTCTATGAAAGCGAAAAAATATTAAATTCAAGAACGCTTTGAAGAAACATTTTAAAGATTAAAATTCTATAATAATTGTATAACTTATATAGGACATTGTATTTTAATTTTAAACAGGGCTTCTCTTTATAGCGGCATGAATGCTAATTGAATCACCCTGTATAAATAATGTATTATCATTATTATTATTATTATCATTCTTATTATTATACATCCTTTTTAACTTTGGTTGTTTTTTTCTCAGTTTTTCCTTTTACCTTACGATTGTTATAGTTTTTTTATGTAAAACCAGGCTAGCCAATTGCAAATTACCTTGTAATAGTGAGATTTGTAATTGTAGTTTAGTTGAATTGAAAATGAAATGTTTCCATTATTATTATTATAACGGATTGTCAAAAGAATCAAGAAGTTAAGGAGAAAAATTATATGAATCGCGTTAATAAGTCTAACTCGTAATAAGCATGGCCAAACTTATCCACGTTTTGCCGGCAGGGTTCTTAGCTAATGATTTGAAGCCCCTCTTTCTCATTTACTCGTAGCAGCGGCCATAAAGATATCATTTTTCTTTCGTTTTCTAGGGTTTAGAAACTACAGCAAGTTTTTGCCCACAAAACTGAGACACGATGGCGGAAGCTGTCAAAGTAATTGTCCGGTGCAGGCCGATGAACGCCAGGGAGAAGAGTTTAAACTGCAAGGTTGTAGTGAAAATGGATCCGTCTATTGGTCAAGTCAGCATTATGAAACCGGATGCACCGGACCAGCCTCCGAAGTCATTCACATTTGACGGTGTTTACTTCATGGACAGTATCACAGAAAACATTTATAATGAGATCGTGTTTCCACTAGTTGAGGGTGTAATTGAAGGCTATAACGGAACAGTATTTGCTTATGGTCAGACCGGGTGCGGAAAATCATTTACGATGCAGGGAATAACAGACCCACCTTCCCAACGAGGTATAACTCCCCGTGCATTTGAACATATATTTGAAAGTGTGCAAACGGAGGATAATGCTAAATATTTGATTCATGCATCCTACTTAGAGATATATAACGAAGAGATAAAAGATCTAATGGGAAAGGACCATAAAGCGAAACTGGATATTAAGGAGCACCCGGATAAGGGAATTTATGTGAAAGACCTTACCATGGTACCGTGCCATAGTGTGGAAGATATGGACCGAGTTATGGAGCTCGGTGGTAAAAACAGACATGTTGGAGCGACACTGATGAATGCAGACTCATCTAGATCTCATTCTATCTTCACAATATTTGTTGAGACCTGCGAAACCGGACCGGATGGACAAGAACACATCCGGGCTGGCAAACTGAACTTGGTAGACTTGGCTGGTAGCGAAAGACAGGCAAAAACTGGTGCAGCCGGTACCAGACTGAAGGAAGCAACAAAAATCAATCTATCCCTCTCAGCGCTTGGAAATGTCATTTCGGCTCTGGTTGATGGAAAGGCAAAGCATATTCCCTATCGAGATTCAAAGTTAACCAGGTTGCTGCAGGTGATGCTTTTGTCGATAATTTGCGATTAAACTTGTAGAATTTGGATCTCAAGTATATTCACTATCTTTAGTATTCGGTTCGAGCAAGATAAAATAAGGAATTCTTTCAAAGTTCTTTATTTTATCTTGGTTCGAGTTTATCGACGTGGAATACATGGATAAAAACTTTCACGTTAGAATCACTTTATGATTATCAAACGATGAGTACCAGGCTCTCACTAGATATATTAATGTTTCCCTTGTTGGAATGGCCAAACTTAAAAAACGAATCTTAGCTCTTTCTACCGTATGTTTTTTTACAAAGAGGCTACCTCTGGTTTTGTAATAGTGGGCTCCTTGTCGATCTGTCTAAAATGATAACGGATTCAGCCGTCTACACGATAACATTTCCATCCCATACTGTATCAATCATTTTCTTTATCTCTTGCTGTATTCATTACATAGTCTTCATGTACACGGTAGGCAAAGGCAATACATGGTATAAATACAATATCGTGAAAACGGGGTCATTTCCAGTATTTGGTTTTCGTTAAAAGAAATCAAAATGAAACACAACCTATTCCATTTTCTTTAATAACTCTTAAAAACATTGGTTACATGTGTTTTAGGACTCTCTTGGAGGAAATACCAAAACACTCATGGCAAGCTGTATAAGTCCAGCTGATAATAACTACGATGAAACCCTGAGTACTTTACGTTATGCAAACAGAGCCAAGAACATCAAGAACAAACCAAAGATCAACGAAGACCCCAAAGATGCGCTGTTACGCCAATACCAAAGTGAAATCGATGTGCTTAAGAAGATGCTTATGGGTCAAATCGAAATCAGCCCAGACCTTCTAGGTGAGTTACGAGTTACTAGAGATTTTACGAGATTTTACGAGATTTTACGAAAGGTCGTAAAAATTTGTGACATCGTTAGCTGTTATCCGCTTCTAGAGTGTGTTACACACTTCTTATGAGAAACCTTTTAAGGAAAAAAAGAGACCATTTTGGAACTGCCAAATTGTTAGGAAATTCTCGATACTTGTTCTTTAACGCTAAGGAACTTTGCACAGAAAAGAAAACAATGCATTTACACATGCCTCAACGAAGAAAAATACAGCTTTTTCCCCTGCAGTATTTTTATCTTTGCTTCAACCCCTAAAGTTGAGAAACGTCTAAAACTCTCGCCTAGTCGACTTACGAACTTTAAATAAAAAACATTATAGAAATTTGGAGTAAAATATCTTATCAACTAACTTCTTCAATTTCTTATAAAACGTATATTGTGATTGTCAAGACATTGTCGACATATGCTCTTATTAAGCAATTATGTATTTATTATTTTACTTGGAAAGATTTTTATATAGGCTAAGGCTAACTTAATGCACATATTGTTTTATATTAAATCTTTGTTCCTAAGTTGTCAAAGTGTCAATGTTCATACGGTTATTGATCGAATAAACGAATAAAAATGAGAGCGCCACGGTCAAGCCCCGCATTGTTTTCTTTTTTCTTGAGTAAAGTTTTCCAAAGCTTGAGGAAATTGTCCAGAGGAAGATCTAACACTTTTCTGGACTGTTAGTTGTTCGAGTAATAATGGATTATTTTACAGCCTAATATTATTTTTTTGGTCTATTGAAGATTATTTTGACCAGTCTATGAATTTCATATACTTTTCATTCAGCAAGCCTTGGCATGGCCGACCAGGTCCCTTCAGCAGCTGTGCCATCTAGGCCTATGATAACACCAGCACCCCATCAGCCAGATAAAGAAACTGCCGAGAAAACCGACGCATTGGCTGCAGAGGCGGATAAAATTCGAAAAGAATACGATGAGAAGTTGAGTAACTTGCAGATGATGTATGAGAACGAGCAGTCAAGTAAACAGAAACTCCAAGAGGATCTCGATAAGCTCGAAAAGGAGTATTCAGAAAAGCTCGACAGAGTACAGGAGGAATATGACCATATGACTGAAGCAGAACAGATTATCAACGAGTTTGAGAAGCAAGGCGAGCCAGCGAAGGTCAAACCTCCTGATGAAAGTGAGGCTGCCGAGGATGGTGATGCGGATGGTGCTGAAACGATGGCAAAGGTGAGTGGAAGCGGTTTTACATGTTGTGGTTTGTATTTGGCGAAGAGGGACGACCTCAGTATATTTATTCTAAATTGCAATGACTATCCTGTTGACTCCATCTGTAACTAGATAAACGCACTCAGCATGATTAGATAATTCCATGGCATGGGTTTAACATCTATGTGGAATTCCATTTTCGATTGTTTGCAAAATACGTTATTGTCGCCTGTTGCCACGTTATTCCTGATTACAACCAAGCAATTGTAGCTTTGTTCTTCAGCCGTAAGTGAAACTCTTAATTTTTTAGTATAACTCTGTATAATCAAGGTTTAAGTTTCAAACTGCACTGAACACGTACCCCGCCAAGCAGTAAAGTTGCAATAACATAAAACATCGATTTGATAATTTTACTTATTTCAGTTGGAGGACGAAGAAGGCCAGGATGAAGGTGCAAAGGCATTTAAACCAAAAAAGGCGCATGCTCCTTCGCTCATACAGCAGATTCAAAAAGAGGCACAGAAAGTACAAACTGATGCATTGAAAGGAATCGGATCTTTGAAAAACAAGGTGAATTATCTGTTTTAGATATTTTTCTCATGCTTGATGCTAACAAAATTCAGCCCCAGTGAGTGGGCATATGCAATTCCTCTAAACAAAACTGTGCGTTTGATGACATTATTTTTAACAGAAGTAGGATTAAACTAAGAATTTGTAAATCTGAATGACATTGCTTTAAGAAATTTTCAAAAAATTCCGGTACTGTAAGGATTCCGTTTTCATATGTCAAATTGAAGTCGAATTTTCATATTAGGAAATATTCAAATCGTCGAAAGCTGTTCAAGTTATCAAAAGTTGTTCGATTTGCTATAAAATGATCTTCTAGTATCTGAGTATCATATGAATTCAGACAAGGGGATGTTCCGGAAAAACTGAGACAAGTCATACTTTTCAAATTTTTCAAGCTTTGATTCGTTTTCATCCAATGGGTTTCTTTCCATTGCGCATGGACTCCAATGTTTAAACTTGCATGTTTTTCAGGAGCATCCCTTACCAACAACAACAAATTTAGATTAGAAGCGATCTGTAACAGGCTTATAGCCTACATTACAGCTTTTGTTATGTTATGTTATGTTATGTTAGTGAACACTGCAAGTCAAGCAGAAACGAATTAGCAGTTATAAAGTGTAACTTTTTGGCTCGAATCAGCTAGGGTTCGATTAATTAAGCCGTCGAATTATCTCACTTTGAGTGTAGTTGCCCTAGTGATCTATTATGCATTCTTGAATTATGTCAGGATTCGAGGTTTCAACTCTAAGGTCTACCAAGCCAAAACCCAGACTTCTCATTATTGCGGGCAAGGTTGGAATTTCAGAGATATAAACCCGACCATTTAATGGGATTTCTAGGTTAAACTTAAACATACTATTCCCTGAGTTGACTTGCTATTTCTTACTTATTAGTAGCTTTTATCTGTTTTATCCAATAAACGAACATCTTTGTGGTTTCTGTGATTGGAAACATGATTGACTCCTGGTTTGGTACTTAGTGTGTAACGAGTAGTACTGCCCTTGACGAATGGTTTCTTCTTGTAGCTTTCTGGTTCACAGCAAGAGCTGGCTGTCTCAGTCAGCAAAAAAGACGGACAGATTTCAGATCCAGACTTCCATATGCCCGAGCAAAAAGATTCTGCGGTGGCACCAACAGGCGGGAAAATTGGAGCTGTTGCGCAGCAGCTTCAAGAAGAAGCCTTGCGACGTTTGCATAATTTGCAAGAGCAGCTAGTGGGCGGAGAGAAAAGCAATGATCAAACACTGAAAGAGAAACGAAAGGCACGGAAACAGTACGCGCTGTCAAACGGGAGAAAATGATGAAGGCTGTCGAAAAAATGGAAGATGATGGTATCATGGTTAAAGTTTACGATAATCTGCAAGATGAACTCAAAGTTAAAAACAAGAAGGTATGAATCGTTTTGCTTATCCTGCTTGCTATCTCGAGAAAAAGCCGTAGCACGTGTATATTAATTAGGGGGGGGGGGGCAAAAATTGGGGTCTAGATCATCCCGTCTGGATGCACGTAATGTGCTTTATTTCACATTGGTACTACAATATTATCCGATTTTATCTCAAAATTTTTTGAGAGGATATTTCGAAAAAATACACTTTAGTGTATAGATACTCTAGAGATTATTAGGAAAGTGACCCCATTTCCGCTATTACTTTGTCTATGATTTTAACTTATAAACTCTCTGACCTTAGTGAACTTGTAGTTTTCCCCGCCACTTTAAAGGTGCTCTTTTCACTGGTGCTTTTCTCTTAAAGATGCGCAACTACTGTTGTATGAGTTCTATAATGCTTCAAAAAATAAACATAGTGCGATAGTAAGAACTGTTTTGAGCGCACACAGTACCTACCCAAGAACACAAGAATGCAAGCAATGATCTATACTATCGTGACAAATCGTAACCGTCAATCACGTAAAGTAAGATTACGCTTATGTTCATCACGCAACTAGTTATTTCCAGTACTCTTCGCTTACCACCATATGCGCTATGTGTGTATTTTTCTTTTCTGAACAGATCGAGCAGCTCAATCAAGAACTTAAAGCTGCAGAAATAGAGACGGAAGATTTGCAGAGTGAGTTCGAGAGAGACAGGCAGGACTACTTAGACACGATTCGGAAAATGGAACAGACTATTCAGCTCCAGAAACAGATTATGGAGAAAATCCAGCCGTGTATACGCCGCGACTGTAATTACTACAACTATGACAAAATACGGAGCCAGTCTGAGTGGGATGAAGGTTTACAGAAATGGGTCATTCCGGATTTAATCGTAGAAAAAACAGTGCTTCCTGGTGGAGTCGCTCCAGGGGGGCGAGGTGGTCTTGTCGGACAAATGCCCCTACCTGTTAAGAAGTCTCCCATTGACTTGACAAACGGTGAAGTTCCTTTGAATTATTTTGAGTCAAATGAAGAGGACAAATTTCGAAAACATCTCGATAAAAACGCAAACGAAGACTTCTCCGCAACATATTTCAAATCCAAGAGAGCTGATAAGCTACTCCAAGCCTCTTCTTCAATTGAGCTGGTGCGAAAACGAGAAACAGATTCACAACAGAGAATTCGAAATCAAGAACCTGCAAGTCAAGTGAACGGGTCAATCACACCAACAGGAGGACTAAAAAACTCTTTACCTCGTAACCTCGAGCCAATTCCGAGGCCAATGAAATTGGAATCGTTGCCAGAAGCGGCATTTAAAAAGAAAAAGAAAAAGAAATAAGAAAACAATTGTTTTTAGAATTAATCATTTAGAAGGGAGGGAAGGAAATCATTTGATTTAGTATTTAACAGAGTAGGGTAGTTTTGCTAAATATTAATAGTTGATTTGTCCTGAAAACTTGAACTGTCGAGCTCTTTCTATTTAAATCTATATATGATTCATTAAAAGCTTTTTTGAAAATTTTCGAATAACGAAAATTTAAGCTTGGTGCTATTTAGAAACGATACAAGCCGTTGGTTTAGTAAAGAGTTGCAGTCGATTGACATAACCTCCAATGATACAATCAATATTTAGAATTCGTAGTTTTTTTTGCACTCTCAAAGAGAAAGATTTTTATCGTTTACTTTTCAAAAATCGTTAAGTTAGCCAGATAGAAGTTTACAGTGGAAGAAAGATGACCTTATTTTTCATCGTGATACACTTTATATCTACTTAGTTTGATGTAAATTCTCACTTATGTAACTACCTTATTTATGGATACGGTAAACATGCTTTTATCGCGAAATACTTTGTTTCTTTGCTTTTGTTGTCAACTTTTGTGAGGGAGCTATTGCATCCACGCCGATACGACTCAGTGGCAACGGGTGGGCTTGGAGACAAGGTCATTTGAACAATGGTATTTCGATTTCTGTGGCAACTTGAAAATATGCTAAGTTCTGGCACACGAAGATTAAGTATACGTTTTAAGCAATATCATCATCAAAAATTAGGAAAAGTGACGAAAAAAGAAATCGCGGTAAGCGATTCATATAAAATTCTTTGGGTAAGAAGACCAATAAAACGAAAAATTCCATGATAAGAAAACATTTGGTCGCATTGCCCCTACTATCAAAGAGAAAGAGGTTCAGATACTCCCTATATACCCCTAAACTATTGGGGACAAACGAGACAAAGATTGGGGATTGGGCGGATTTAACTTTTTTGCATGTATCCTTGGTACCTGCACAGTGGCAAAAATTGAGCCTTTTTGCGGCGTTCTCGAGGTTCCTTTTAGAGCGGCCTTTTCCTTTTATCAGATTTTATTTGGAGGTAAATTATCCGAGTCAGTTCGAGCTGAGGGTTCCATAACACCTGCAGATGTTCATGCAAAACATTTTCAAAAATTTGACACAAACATAATCGATGAATGAATTTTATCACGAAAACAAAAGATTTTTTATTTCCATCATGCCCGACAAGACAATGTATTCTTTCTTTTTCCAGTTTTACAAGTATGGACAATTTGTCGAGCATATTCATTGTTTCTGTTCTTTCTCCTTTTTAAAAATCGAAATATTACTACTTCGGTGTACTTTGGTGCAAACCATCAAAACATCATGGTGACGTCACAGGTCCACGATCGAAGCCTCTGCGCAATAAGCTGCTGCCAATGCGCGGCGTAAACGAAAATAATGGCGGCGTTAGGCCTAACTCACGATAAATAATAGTCTCTAAAAACATCGACAAATTTAGTTATGGACGATGCAAACAAAGGCAGCTTTGCCCTTTCAGGTGTAGATGCAAAGTTTCGTGCAAGGAATAGCGCTATTTTCAGTGGGTTATCTGATTTGGAAGAAAAACACGAACAAGAAGTTTCAAAAGATGACCCGTTCTCCGAAAATGTTCCAGTGAAGAGACAGCCCCGTAAACCGCAGAGAGTTCCACAGCATGTCTTGCATCCAGAAAAATGGACTGAATACTCTTTAGAAGAGGATGGAACACAGCAGCTGTGTAAAGAAGGGAAAATTGGGGACGAACTGAATAAAAATGTGGCGCTAAATTTTCTCGAAGATTTGCGCAAACGAAAAGAAGACGAGGATAAAAATTCTAGTGAAAATACTTCGAAGGACTTTGTAAATTGCTCTCCAAGCAGTTCTAAGGGCATGAAGCGCAAAAGAGAGCAAGTAGAACTGGACGATGAGGCCGCTTTGAATACAGAAGGGGTCGGTAACGAGGCTGGGATAAATGTAGAAGAACCCTTAGTTAATTCCTCTGGCTGTGCATTTCGAATGAGGACTTATGAATTTGGCCAGAAGCAGTCGCGATCTGCTAATCTACACCCCCAACCCAAAACAAATAGCAAAGAGCTGTGTTTATCCCATTTAGATGATGGGGAAGAAAAGAATGTTTCAATAGAAACAAATGAAGAACAGATTAATGAGGAGAAAGAGAAACCAAGAACAAAGTTTAATATGCCTAAAAGAGAGAAGAATATAAGAAAAAGTAAAACAATTAGTGAAGATGGTGATATGTAGAGACCTAGACATACGCAGAAATTATTGCTTATTTATGCTTTCCTACTGACATTTAAATATCTTTATAATTTTTGATCGTTTTGAACAGTTTATTGAAAGTAATTTCTTACCAAGCTTGAAATATAATATATTTCAAAACTTGAAAGTATTCAGGACCAGATAAACCAGAGACCACCGAAACAGGAGGCTGAGAGGGTTTAGCCCCCTCCCCAAAATGTACTTAAAACCATACAAACCTGCCCTGCTTGATTTTTAGAATGTTTAGCCCCCCTATTTTAGGCCTCCGAGTCTTAAATATATGCTATGCAGTCATTGAGATATCTCTTTTTTTATGATATTTATTTTACAAGTTGCTTTGAAGGTACTTGATCTTACATTTTAGGTTTGTGAGAATGCTCTATTGATGGAAAGGTGGGCTTGAAGTTCTTTTCAACATTCATTTGAAAACTGATAAAAAGGGAATCATGGCAAATATCTTTGAATAATAATCTTCTGAGGGTTGGCAGCTTAAGAATCTCATAAATGTTAAAAATTCCCATTAATATTGAAAAACAAAAAGGTACCAATGGTTCATTCCTGCCCAAACACTTTTCACAGTAAGGATATCTCAGATCAAGTTCTAATTTGCAAGGGTGCACATCTCACAGCCTTTTATGGGATTTTAGCTGGACAGGTCATGCCTTTGATCTTTAAACAAAGAAAGGGAAGAAAGGTAAAGGTAAAATTTCAGGGCTAAAGAGTTGTTTGTATTTGTATTTGTGGCTACCTAGCAACCAAAGGTAGTTTTTAGGACACTGAGAAGCTATGCTTATCGAGCAGAGTCCTGGTCCTTCCTCTCAATGTGGCCACACCTCGTGATTCCTATGCCTGGAATTACAGAGAGCTGGCGACTCTCCCCACTCTGGGTGAAAGTTTGGTCATGCCAGGAACTCAAACCACAGACCCTTGGGTCTGTAGTCAGCGCCTCTAACAACTGAGCCATCCTTCCACTGATTGCTGCCCTAGCTAAAAGGCCTTGCCATACCTATACAGTGATGGCATTGTCACTATCGTGGATTCCAGAGAGCTGTTGGCTTTTAACCCTATTTTTCAATTATATCAGCTAACAGCCTAAGGTACACTTAAGATCACCAAGTTTTTTTTCAATCATTGAAGATTTATGCAGCCTATTTTGAACAGATAAATTCACAGTTAATCACTGTTTAGTTTTCCTTTTCATGGTTTGCTATTTAGAATCCCTCCAACTGCCAACATTGGAATATGCTTCTTCAAAATCACCCTGCATATTGCCTAAGGTACTTGAATAAATTTTTTAAAACGGGGGAGGGCTCTGCTGATATTTCAGGTCAAGAATTACAAATTTTTTGTCCAGCGACTTAAACTTCTGGGCGGTTGTTTTCCTAATAATTTTCTGATTGAACTTTTTTTACAATTTATTTTTGTAAGGAAACAATCCTAGTTATTTACTATTGAACCTGGTGCCTCGAAAACACTGGTTCAGGTGAACAACCTTGTGTATTTCTAGAAAACAAACTCTATCTTGTGGTGCAATTTTGGCAGGTATATTTTGCTGGTAAAAATTTGAAGCACATTGAAAAGTTTTCATTGTGCCAAAAAGACTTTAGTACCCTAAGAATCATCCAGTGTGCTGAATTCTAAGAGTAAAAAGTGTACTACTTAAAACTAACTGGATAATCTGAACACCCAACATTTCTTCTCCCTTCCTGCAGTTTCTTCCCATTAAATAGTATCCTCCATAGGATTCTAGGCACTCCAGAGCTGGAGGGGGGAGGCGTCTGGGTGAGTACTTTTTTGCTGGAGTATAATATTAATGTTGTGAAACCAAAGATAATGGTGGAAACACTACCATAAAGTACCCCGAAACCCCACCATCCCCACCCAAAAATGTGCTCTGATGTCCCTGGATATACCAGATTTATTTTACCATTTTTTAAAGTGTGGTTTCTATTCAAGGCTGGGCGATGTTCTCCTGGCACCATATTTGAAAAACTGGAATATTTCAAGATGCCATATATCCAAACCATATTATATCATGGGACAGGGTATACCTTTGATTGCGTTAGGGTTTGAAGGAGTTTTCCACAAATCCCATTTTTCCCCACCACCCACTCAAGAAAGTTTAAATGACAACAGGCATTTTCTGGAGATTACAAGTCTAGGGGGGGGGGGGCTATGTTAACGGAGAAGATGCCTACACGATGAAGTATGGTGTGGTCGATCATCTCATTGCAACATTGAGTATTTTTCGTGTTTTAGCTCTTTTATTAGTGAGTCGCCACTGTGTGCCGGCGGCGTTGGATGGCCACAAAAGAAATAAATAAACACGAAAAGAATTGCGTGACTGCCACCACAGTCAAGGAGTCCTTATAAAATTTTTCCGTTTTCGGACCTTCTCGATATTCTGCCCCGCGTGAAAGCTTCTTTGCCAAGCCGATACTCTGTGCAGTAAATAAAATATTCCCACACAATTAAACATCGCGACAAGAGATCGTGAGAAACTATGATGCTTATGGCGAGAAAAGCTTTCATCTGCCAGTGTTGCCGTTATCAGACAATAGAGAATAGGAAGTCACGCAGGATCAAGATAAGACCCAGGGGTGTCGTGGCTTTGGGCTTAGATGGGGGGGGGGCAGAGAAGACAACCCAAGTTGCCTTTGTATATATTTGCGCACACTGGATTCTCCAGAATCTGCCGACTTTTGCCCTTGATCTAGGCAATTTGGACAAAACTACTCGGGAGTCCATTCCTTGCACCCCGAGGACAGCACGTGCTCTATGGCTCTCCATCCTGCCTTAAAATCTCGAAGCAAGACTCTAAGGAACATTTAAGACCAGCTCAAGCAAAGATGGAAGGCAACTGTCTCTTAAAATTTTCGTTTTTTCTAGAATACCATTACTCAGTTCTAGGTCAGTTGGCAAATGACTTTTATAAGTCAAAAAGAAAGATCAAAACTTTTGAATCCTCCAAAAAGGACACGATCCTAATCACACATTATTTATCCATGTTATTAACTCTTTAATAATCTGTGCATTTGATTAAACCACAATTTTCAAATCCAAAATCAAATGAAAACGGTCCAAGATGAAAATATCTGGCAAATAAAGGCAAAATTAAGTGCCTTACGTAATGAGTACACAATGTTTACATGAAGTATATATCTTCTAATAGTCAATGCAGTGCATCTTATATGCAAATCACTTTATAAAAGTGGCTTAAACGGCTTGTCACTTTGTCGCAAATGGTCCAGATGTTAACTTAGCTTATTAATTTGTGGATATCTACTAACGGAACCAGAATTTACAGGACTTTTGGCGATTGGTTTTTAAAACAAACTTATGACCTTTTAAACTAATTTAACACAATCAACTAAGTGCACATTAGAAGTCACTCAGTTACCTGCATGGTATCAAAAAAATCTCAAAAGTTTCAGATCGATTTTGATACTTTTTTTTAATGCTCAGAATACAATTTTTTCTTCCAGTTACAAAGAAAATTTTCCTGATTAAGGGCACACAGTAGTGAAGTTCACAATAATTCTGACAGAATGCCATGATTTACTGTCCAATCGTTTGTCACTGAGCGAGAAGATCTGTGTGTTAGGAAGTACAAGCTATCGAAGATGGTGGACATACACTTATACAAATAACTATGTTTATTTGTCGCACATAAACAGTTGCGCAGACGATCATTTGTCGCCAATGCATCTAAGAACCTTTAATGAAATGCTAGGAGCCAACTATAGAGCAAACATTTCATTAAGATTTTGCTAGAAAACGATTCCATGAATCGTGTAAACTGCTTCGTATCGTGTTTAAATGTCTCTTAACATTATGGACAGCCCGGGAAAACAGTTCATGATCTGAAGGGTTTTAAAAGAATCTCCATACAGAAACAAACTCGATTGATAACAGAATCGAATTGACCATGTTTGGCAAAGGGCAATAGCGGTACAAAAACGGGCCTGTGTTAGGCAACCGATCTTTGGTGGGAGCTTTTTTATGGGGCTGGAGGGGTTGACACCAAGCTTTACAAGGTACATTCGTATATCAACCCACAGTTACACTCTATGCCATATTTGCCAATTATTACCATCAAGGAATATACCATCTTTGAATGCCAATACCTCTAATAACCACAACGATAGAAAATCAAGCCCATGTCACACGTGACAGCAACAACAACAACAATGACAACAACAACAACAACAACACTAACAACAATAGCAGTACAACAGCAATGACAACAACAACAACCAAATTGATAAACTAACGTGACCCCTGTTTGTTGCAGTGATGATCATTCCGAAGTGCCAACAGTACATTAAGTTTTAACATTAAAGCAAATGATGGTATAGTCTTTAATTTTTTCAGTAATGTCGATTGCTTTGTCGCTACCATGATTATACCAATCTCTTACGAAATCTTCACTGAGCAATTCATGCATTCAGCTCATCGGCTAAATCACCTACGAGAGATATTTGATACCATTTAATACCACTGAAACCAATCATGCTTTATTCTCGTCAACATGGCTGCAGCTTTTTCAGGGCAAGAAGCAGCTTTAGCCCTGCTCAACTGTCAAACATTGATATTATCTAAACGTTATGCTTCTTCAAGGTGGACAAAACTTGTTTCCTTCTGGGAATTCAATATCAAAGTCACATATTTCTGTATAGAAAAATCAAAATAATGACGTGTAAAGAAGGTTCTATCCAATAGCTAAAAATGTTGCTATTAGTTCATTGTAGCTAATTATATGGATTTTCTAATCAACCAAGACTCTAGCATTTAACATAATACAAAACATTTCCTTCCATCTAAACCATTGCCCGCAATTGAAGCTATTTCCACGATCCGGTGCATTTCCAACCCTGTAGATTTCTAATGGAACAATGTGTTTCTAAACCACAAAAGATGTAAGTTAGGGACGATAGAGAGAGACAGCAGAGGGATGACATTACACGACATCACGTGCAATTCAAGCCACTAGCTGTGGTACACTATATACTTAGCCCTTTTAATAAGTACAACTGGCAATATGTTTAAAATCACCACTACTGTAAAAAATCCAGAGAGATGTCATCCTGTTGAAGTTTTCCAGTTTAAACAGGTTTCTATAATGCTGTGGTTTGGCATTTTCCAACAACAGAAAGTTTCAAATCACGAGAAATATTTTATTTCACATATTAAAAATCAATTTATTTATTGGAAAATGGAAGCTTGAACCATTCATGACAACAACACAGACAGCGGCTTAGCAGGAAACTGAAGCGGAATTGCCTTCTCAAATTTGTAACAGCAAAGAAGCCATTTTTCGAAGTCACGTGGCTAGGGACAGATTCATTAGGAATAAAGCAATGAAGCACTAGAGAATTGAATATGCGGAAGCTAACAAGAAAACCGTTAGCATGTAACAGACGGTGATTTCTGTTTAAATTATCTTTGATGAAGCAGATGAGAGGATAGAAGAAAAGGAACTTAAATTCATAAAGGCATTAGGCCATTGCTTTCTTATTCGTTTCAAATCCCAGATCAAGATTTTCTGTAGCTACGTTTCTGTCTTATAAGAAACTTAATAATTCATAGATGCAACAGGACGTACACAATGTGATTTGAAAATGGCTTTTAAAAAAGCAAACATTTTACAACATACTAAAAGCTTTTTTGTCTGACACTCCCCAGAGCATAAAACGTTTTATGCTCTGAGGAGTGTCAGACAAAAAGCTTTTAGTATGTTGTAAAATGTTTGCTTTTTTCAAAGCCATTTTCAAATTCTGTACCGCAAAAAAATTGTTCACAATGTGATTTGTAGTATTTATTGTATCACCTAAGCAAAATTTATTTACGCTTAGGATGAAGGTATCTCTCACTGTTTAACTAATTTCTTATCCTGGAAAGCACTTCTTTATGAAGCAGTTATTAGCCCCATTAAGAGCTTTCTGGGGCCTGGGGCAAACAGAAAAATGGGACGCGTGATCATGTCATAAAAACTATGATTGTTATTATTGTTAAGGAAATCATTATTACTTTTTGGGCCTCTCTCAGCTGGGTGCCTAGCGCAATAACTCCCTGCCCCTCTATCGGCAGACCTGGCAGTGCTTCACAAGAACATTCACTCAATTTGCTTTATGTTTTTTGTGCTAAATGGAATTAATCTCAACAGAGCGAAGAAGATGGACAAACAAAAGAAGCTGAAAGTGGACATGACATCCAGGATTGAGGAATATCCAGGAACTTCATGCAGGAACTTCAAAAGTAAAGCAGGTGTTATATAATGTAGATCATCCATATATCATGCAGGTTTGCAACCAGTGTCACAGTTTGTTGTGGGGAGGTTAACCTCAAGGGCACCAGAGTCATCGCAGTCTGTTGTTTAGAGATGTCCGTTGTTGTGACGTCTGCTGTTCACAGGTACCCACTAAGTGGGGCTTTTACACTATTCTGCCGCAAAATTATCCACAAGAAAAAACTTCCAGATCGCAGAAAAAATGAGTGACAATGCAGTCGCAGTTGAAGAAAACGATTGGCTTTTCTATAATATTCTACCTCTAAATGTCTACGTAGGGATTTTTGTCGTGGACTTGTGCTACTCTCTGCAACTTTGAAGGTTCGTTCAGTCGACTCTGTAACGTTGTAACTTATATGCTTAATATTCAGGGATAAATTAGAATACCTTAGGCGATATTGAATTGGTTCGTAATGCATTTATAATGAATTCCGTTCGCGTTTACTCTGTGTGTAGTTTGTGTTTGATTTCTGTTATACTTGGTGCCGAACATAACAGATTCTCGAAAACATTCAGCACCAGATGAAAAACCAAGAAAAAGGCACGAGTGCACAGTCAATATTCGTAAATTGAGAAACGATCAACTGAACGTGAGTTCTAAAAGTGTTGCAAAAAACTTAGAAGCCGGAGAAGATCCCTGGCCTACTTGTGAATTTGAAGCTTAGGCCAATTCATCTCCCAAGCGCGTGTTTTCATGGTAACAATAGAAGTTATACATGATAGTCTTGTAACGCACTGTGCCTCACATTCAGCAATTAGAAGAGAGCGTCCTCTAAGTTTCCTTCTAGCTATCTTTCGTGAATAAATGCTATCATTGTTTCCTTGTCCTCCATTCTTCCATTGTGTACCATACAGGGTTAGAGTGCCAAACACCTAAGCTCGTATGAGCTACCCTTCAACTAAAAAGACCTACCCATAGTTCAAGCGTTTAAAAAAATCTACTCGTGGCTCGCGTTTTCCTTACTGAGAACCAACTTAGTGCGCTGGAGCAATGTGAAAACATCGAATCCAAGTGCAACACAAGTGTACAGTTTAACACCGACAATGCCTCACCAAGGCCGTTGAATGCGGAACTCACCATGACAACAACGTTCCCTAGGAACATGACCCCCTAAATTCCTTGTTGAGATCACTGTACGGTTCAAGTGCTTATAATGAAGTAACAGAAGTAACAAAAAAGGTACTTACAAAGGATGTCTTTAAATTTTGATAGGCCCTGCCTGGGAATTGTAATAGAGCTACGGAAATTACTTGTCACCTGCAGAAAAGACAGAGAAATTAAAACTTTCACTAAGTAAGCCTTGAAACTAATCATATAAAAATTACTCCACAGTATAATACTGTTGAAAGTAATATTTGCTACATGTAATTACCATAGAGCTAATTCTATTGGTTGTCCAACGATTAGCTTAGCCATGCTAAACAGCACAGTAAAAACAACGAAAGACATAGATATTGTTTGTGGAAGACATCTTTATAAATAACATTGAAAATAAGGCCGATTTTTTCAAGAAAATACAAACAAATGTTTTCTCAGTCAAAATATAAACATCAATGTTTTACGACATATACGTCAATAATTAAAACAAAATGAGAATTTGGCAAACATTGAGAGCAAACATTTTAAACATACTAAAAGGTTTCTCGTCTGACACTCCTCAGAGTATAAAACGTCAGAATGAGGTTCCGAATAATAGAAAATATATACCCAGTTGCGGATCGAAATAGGCCAATCAGAAAAACGCAAGCACAAGACCGGCATAGTTGACCAATCAGTACCGTTTGAATGTAGAGAAATTACTACTGAAATCCAAGAGGAAATTACCACAGGAGTCATTTTTCTGGCGGACACAGGGTGTTTTTTGTGGAAAGCTTTCATATTCTAACATTAACAAATAAGGAATGTAGAAAAACCCTATTTCTATTTGCATTGTCAGGATGTCGTTATTAAACTTCTCATGCAAAAGGCTGGGAGCAGTGTTACTGGGAATAAGATGATTTGAGTTTCACACCAAAGACACGCCCTATTTTCAATGGCTCCTTTAAACAATGGTTTTAGACTGTTTTTCAAAGCCTATTCGATGGTCTTAGAACGATTTCAGAGTTTACCGGAAGAGCATGAAGGTCGGATGAAAACATACCTGGGTTTAAGGGAAATATGCTTTTAATAGTCGGCTACTCGTTACTTCTGTATAGAACAGAAAAACCTTGCTTTACGTGCGTACCTGGCGGTATTAATCAGTAAAGTTGTACACAAACTGGATAAAAGCGTATAACAAATTACCTCAGAAACTCTTAAGAAAGAGCCTCGGTTGTTACGCCCACAGTCAAAGTAGAATCTTTTGCGTTCAATACGCATTTCCTTTGCTTGGGGCAGCTCACCATCCTCTGTGAAAAACAAGAGGGATGATTAGCTCAAGTTATAAAAATATAAAAAATCAGGTAATGTATTGGGGAGTCTGTTGTGCTCGGGGGGGGGGGGAGGAGAATAGTTATCAACCACTTTATCGCAGAATGTAGCCATGTAATGTAGCCATGTAGAGATAAGCATTGATTTCATTCTTCTTAGTAAACTTAAGTTCAGGCACAGTAAACTTAAGTTCAGGCGGACTGTTCTTAGTATTTTCGAAAATCTTAGGCCAGGTTGTTCTTAATTTGGTCTTAATTAAATAAGGTATGAGCAGTACAATTGCCAGCTGTTTCGTTTCAGGGAAAGGAAACAAAGTAAGTGAGACATCCTTCATTTGCCGCCAAGTTTGAATATTCACCGTAAAAGCACCCACACATCGCTAAAAATCTTCATTTTTGAGATAAAACGTTGTTCATAATTGCATTTTATAGCAGCGCAGCCTCCGCTTATCCTTAATTTGTTCTTGACATTTTACCAATTTTGAGGTTCGTGTTCTTATAAAATTGTTCTTATAAAAAAGAGTGTAGTTAGCTGTGATCTAGTATATTCCTATGCAGGAGGATGCCTTGATTTGACATCGTGGCACCTTGTACTTTCAGTATATTAATCTAATGTGCACTATAGAGATATAATATTTTCAAATGGGAAAACTTTTACGATCCTCTCCAAAGAGGATTTACTAAACTGCAACTCAATATTTAAAGAAAGGCCTAGCCAGCTAAACTTCGCAGTTTCTATACAAAGAAAAGTTTAAGAATAAAAAAAGCATAAACAAGTACGTCGCAACAAAGAAAAAATAATAACTTTCGAAAACCGTAACAATTCGAAGAAGCTCTAAGCAAGAAATTTACACAGGCCTAAATGTTTGAATGGAGATAGCGAGGTAAAATTGTGTAACCGAGGCAAAATTGTGTAAGCGAGGCAAAATTGTGTAAGCGAGACAAAATTGAATAAGCGAGATAAAATTGTGAAAACGAGGCATACCTTCTTCATCTGAGGCACCTTCATCGCCGCCATGCTGATCAAGGAACTCAGACAACGTGTTTCTGATGTCAACAATCCCCTGCGCCGGCAAAGCAAGAGTGGCACGTGCGCCAAACTGGGTCAGCTGGCTGATCTGTGGAGTAGAAGGCAAAGAAATAGTCAGTTAGACGAACAGCCAACAGCAACAGGGAAACAAGTCATATCTCACAAGGTATTGTGACAAGATAAAAAGCTAATCTTGTGCAGATTAGCAGGACTTCTTGTTTCCAAGAAACGCGGAATTTCGCCAAACAGGTTACGTTAGGATCGGGGGAGGCCTAAGGTTAATTGCACCAGTGTTTTGGACATCTAATAAAATTGCGTCACATTGAAATTAGATATCCTGACTGTTAAAAGCAGGCGTAATACAAGAAGAGAGATCAGGCAAATTCAATTCTCCCCCCACAAATCCTGCGAAATACTGTATTTATTCAAGATCTGCTGATCAAGCGCGTATTGAAACTTGTATTCAATGTAACCGAAGATCAATGTGGTTTTCTGAACAGCCAAAGACTCGTTCAGTTGAAAGAAAGACATTGTAGCGACAGCTACTGTAACACGATTTCCAAAAATTTTGTCACACTACACCTGAAAGCAGATTGGTCTAAAAATTTAAAACGGGAACTTTCAACAAGCGAAGACTAAATAAGATAACCTTTTTGGAAAAAAGAAATCGGGGGATATAAAGTCGAGAGAAACTTGGATCGGGAAAAAGTCAGGTCGAGGACGAATCCGGTCGTGATAAATCGAGTCGGGGAAAAATTAAGTAAGGAAAACTTTCGTCATTTTTCCCCGACTAAATTTTCGAATTGGTCGCTTTTCCCTGACTAGAATTTACTTTCTCTGAATTTCTAGAATTACTAAAGTTTTCTTTGAAACCCACACACCTTTAAAACACACTTATAGGTGGAGGAAAGTACGAGTCGGGTAAAAAATCGGGGAAAATTTAGTCACGATTTTTTTCTTATAAGATAGCTCTGTAGCAGAAGCATCATGTTTCTCAAGCACGAGCTTATGTACAAGCAATCGACTGAATAACAGCCTTGGCTGCCAGATTTTGCAAGTGACCACAAGGCTAAAAAATTCAGGCAACGGGACAAATCTGCATGCATGCCTATACTTAGCCCAACCTGCACGTACAAGCATGTCACGTAAAGATTTTAGTTCCTGGAAAGTGACAGGGAATTCGGCCTGAGCACAAAGAACTCTCGAAATCAGGTGCTAAGTCCCTTAAGTCTCTGTCACATGCACAAAATCCAGAGCACGAGAAAAAGGTATCAAAAATCTTCCCAAGCAAGTTGGACAGAATTTCAGTTCCTGGAAAGAATATAATGGGAAACTTCTGTCTGAGCTCAAAGAATTCAGGAAATCAGATGCTAATATCCTTTGGTCTCATGTCACATGCACATGAACACGAGAAAAACGTAAGAAAAATTTGAAACACACCCTCAAGAAGCGTCCTCTTTGATTCTCTTTCAAATCGAAGTAGTATCTTCGGCCACCACTTCTTTGAGTTTCACTATAAAAATCGTAAACAAAAAAACAATTCACTGTTTGCTTAGCTGCACGCATAATTTCCTTTTTCAAGCCAATGTTTCGGAAATATTTTCTTCAACTAAGCCCCTTCGCTAGGCAGCATTTAAAGAATGAGATCTACTGTATTCATTGCTGATTTTGAGCTTCTAGGAAATCTGTATTTATTGCGTGACAAGGAAATTATGGAGAAACAATGATTTGGATCTGTTACAATAAAAAGTTATCTTTGAAACATGGGGCAGTGATGTGGGGGGGGGGACTGAGATTTCAGAAAGGGGGGAGGTAGGAAGGGAAGCAAGAAAGGGATGAGATTCAGGTAAGAAAAGGAGGTTCAGAAGTGACTCAATGAGAAAAATATGGGAGCAGAGCTGAGTTTGAAATGGGGACAACGCTATAAAAACGGGAAATTTCTGTGAGATGGGAAAAGAGCAGATGATGACTTGGGGCATCAGCAGAGGATGGCAAAAAAAGAGATTGAGGAGCATCGCCTAAGATAAAACAACTACAAGAATGAAAACTGGGTTTGGGGCAAAGTTGGGGGGGGGAGAGTGAAACGTCTGTTGCATAGGGAAATAAGAAGATGGCACAAGGAGGTCAAAGGAAATGCTATGGAAAAATGCCAAAGAGAAAACTGAGTACAGGAAAAAAATTAGTAAATGGGGGAAATGCTAAGATTCTGTAAAACAGTGCATTAGGTTGACATACCTTTTGAGTTTTCCTTCTTCTGGAACCTGCCCTGTCTGGGCTGGATCTACAAACAAGACACCATCTATATAATCTGTGCAGACCAATATTTTGCAAAAGAGACAAGTGGCGATAACATGTAGGTCAATACAATTTCTTTATGGTATTTGAACAGCGACTACGTTTCTTGATTTGCTCATTTTCCTCACCAACGTAGCAAATGACTTCATGTCTACTCGGTCATGACAAATATGCAGTTACTGAGAATAAACATGGTACCCGTTTAAGCATTTATCACACCCAGTACAGTCCTGATTAATTCATCTTAAACATTGACATTTCAATCAATACATTAGCAAACTCTTAAAATAGGGTTAAACTTGAATTTATAAGCAGAGTGGGTCTCAGTAGCTGTTGCAAAGATAGGTTTCAAAAGTTTACCAGGGCATATGTGCAATAATGGGGGGCAGGGAGCACAAAAGCCTTTTGGGAAATTAAAAAGAAAGGGCGATTATAACTAGCATAGTAGTGCAAATAGTTTTTTCAGAACCTTATAAGCCCAGACTCTTTGATGGCCTAACTGCCTTAATATCATATCATGTCCTGACATGTAATGAGATGGCAACTGAGAAGCTTTCGAGCACGAGACGCAAGTAACGTTAAATAAACCGATCAACTCTCTAGTGTTAAACAAGAGCAGTACAAAGAAGCCTGGAAAATGATCTTCCGAGTCAAGTGAAGAAGATGTTTGAGGACACGTTGTGGCCAAAAACCCAAGCGTTTGCTTCGTTTAAAGTAGAATGTTGTTGATTTTTTATTGACAACAGAAATTTCAAGATCTCTGGGCCTTCAATTCCCCAACCTTTTATATAGCCATTTGCAAATCCCTTTGCATTCTCAAGTATGGGTATTTACTTGATATAAAAATCCTTAGATAACAAGCTTCTAAATTTCACCCTGAAATCAGCAGCTTTAGATAACAACCTCATGATTATGCCATTTTGGAAAATTAATTTTTTTAGAGGCAACATTGAAAACAGTTTTCTCAACGATTAAAAACAGCTAACGTACCTCTCAAATACTAATCCGTACCCTTAACGTAACCCTAACCTTAACCCTAACCGTAAGTAACCCTTGGTCACTATGTGGGCCAAAATTCCGATAGCTACTTTATACATTAGCGCCCGAACTATTGCCAAATTCAATAATACATTCAGACAGCAAGTTTTCGATTCACCTAAAGAAAAAACTGTTCATTCTCAAAATACCTTCACTGTCACGTGAAAATTCAACTCACCCAGCTGGGCATAGAAATCTGCGAACGAGGTTAAGCGATCGCGTATATCTCCAACAACCGGCATTGGAATGTTGATTTTGTTCCTGGTGCCATTGTTGAGGACCTACAGATGAACAAACAAATCATCAGTTACCGGTGCCTGGATTAAACCGACCCCCTGATGACCATGACCATGGCCACGATTCAGGGGGTCAAAAAATAACCAGATAATGATGACAGAAGTCCATATACACATTTGCCCTGGAATGGCATAAATCGGACACAGTAGCCATAGATGGTTAAAAGAAATCAATAAAAGAGACATACTAGCCTTATATGGTTCAAAGAAACGCATATAAGGAATATATCAGCTATATTTGGTTCGAAGAAACAAATTAAGGGAGCATTTCATCCAAATATGATACAAACAAAAGTATATAACGTGCACATAAGCCATATATGGTTTAAAGAAACGCATACAAGGAATACATTATTTGGTTCGAATAAACAGGTATAGGGGATACATTAGCCAATTATGATACAAATACAGGTATATAAGGTGCACATTAGCCATATATGGTTTGAAGAAACGCATAAAAGAGGGATATTAGCCTTATTTGGTTAGATGAAACACATAAAAGGAATGCTACAGACATTAAAGGTGACTAGAAACGCATAAGAGGGGTACATTAGCCATATATGGTTCTATGAAACGCATATTTAAGACAAATAACCATATACGTATCCCGCAAATTGTATAAGCTAGACCATATTCATCTTGTACATTTTTTTATCGTGTGCATTCATCACCATTACAAAAGAAGGTCGGCTGTGCATGGACCAAACATTTCCTACAGGGTAATCTATACGAGGGCTATTTGCTGAAATTCTAAACCAATCGCGTTGCAAGAAGACAAGCTGGTTGCTAAATGGTATTTAATGGAATGAGTCGGTCTCTCGGTGTCGGATACACAGTCCTCTCATTCAAACATGGTTATGGGTTGGACGTTTCCATATTCAATTAACAGGTTCGTTTGACCAGCAAAAGCAAACGTTTCATACTAATGACAGTAACAAATTGTCCGGCGAAATAGAATTAACATTATGTCCGACGAAATAAAATTAGCATTTTGTCCGGCGAAAAGATAGCAAAAATTTGAAATTGAAGTAATGAAGGATGGCAGGCGTTCAAAGATATGTACAGATTCATATCCTGAAGATCAGCTATAATCATAGAAAGTGTCTGAAAGCTAGGTATTATTTAAATCGTCCTGATTCTTTATAAAAAATATCTTCAGATTTGTGAATAGTTTTTAGAGCGGAAAAGCTGCATAAACTTCTGCACGAAGAATCGAGAAAAATAAAGGCTTATAACGAGGCGTTCGCACAGCAGCAGCTGCCACACTTCTAATTAACAACAAAGAGAGGGGATCTTCAGTTGAATGAGCTAAACCCCCGTCTCTCCGGTAAATGAGCATGTGCATCGAATCTTTACTGCGAAGGCTACAGAAAAGGCAATGGCTTGTTCATTATGGGGACCAGAACTCCAATCGACTTTCTTAAATTACTTCAAAATCCCTTTCTGCAAAATTTTTGCTTTTTTCACTCAATGTGGAGCAGTCCCGCCGAGAGCTCTTCTGGGGCCTGGGGCAAAATGGAATCCGCGGTAACGTCATAAAAAATGCGAATATTTTTGTTGTTGCTGTTGTTTGGAACCTTGCTATCACTATTTTGGGCCCCTTTTAGCTCGGGGCCTTGACCTCATCCCGGTTGGTACGGCGTGGAGCAACGACGGGCACGCGATCGCCATACTTTTGAAACCCACACCAGTCGAAGTTGTAGACGTTATTATATTCAAACAGCAGTGTATTCGTGTTGACCCAGGCATGGTATGCCCTAAGGCTATATGTAACAGGTGCAACCAGACACGGTCAACAAGGCTGGGTCGTCTATACCCATGTAATACGGCTGTTTTCTTGTTAGGCGAGCGAATTGGCAGATGGTTTGAAAGTGTTTTGCCTGAAGCAACATTCAGCGATTAGCTAGCTATTCATAGATAAAGCTTTAGAATACAGCAGCATGCCATGCGGCGCATAGACTAATTATAACACAGAAAGATAACATGCTTGGATACGATGTGTTTCTGTTTGAAATGGCTTCAGGCGAAACACGAAACAAAGGAGTTACCCAGCCCTAAAGTCTAAAAGGACATTGATTAAACTTGATTTCGTGCTATCTGCGAGCTTAAAAGACGATTTGGAAATATATTAATCCATGGCTCTGATGTTCTTTTAATAATACCAAATGAAAAGCTTTTTTAGATTTAGCTTGAAGTACAATTGTTGTGTTATTGTTTTTAAACATCTAGGTTCGCATATTATTATTTGCCAAATAGATTCTAGATTCCAAGTATGGTATAACATACGAAATAATTTGAATGGTAAACAAATAAGACCAATGAACAATGTGGACACGAGAAGGATAAATCAAGAGCCAAAATAACTTGCATTTGGGGAGTTGGCGCGAAAGCCCGTCCCACATTAAAGGGTAGTTTGAATGCTTAAAATATTCCAAATCTTCATTAGGAATAGAAACAAAAAATTCAAACAGGCATGTAAGTAGAGAACAAACTAAACAGAGTTTATCTGATAATGTTACTATCCCACAATTTTTTTTTGATTCCATCTCCCTTTGAAGTCTTAATCCTTTCACTTCATTGTCCCTCTCTTCTCCTAACTGCCCACCCTGGTTGTCTGATTCCATCTCCCTTCTCTTTAATGTCCCCTCTTCCCCCAGTTGTGGACTCCTTTCTTAGTTGTTGATTCCCTTCCACTGGTTAATCCCCTTCCTCTCATTTATCCTGTTTTCCCCTAGCTGAGCCCTAACGGTTGTTGTGCTATCCTCCCACTAATGGTCGTTTAACTAATCCCTGTCTAAAAAGAGAATCTGCAGCTTTTCCGTCAAACTGTTTCACACCAGCATCTTCCCTTCAGTTTTGATTGTAATTTAGCACTAAAAAAATTAAATCCCTTCCTACAGCTTAGCTACTATTTTCCACTTGAAAACGTTTGAATAAAAACATGCTACAGCTCCGTCGTATATGGCAATTTTATGCACAAATTACATAATTTACTTCAAACGGTTGTAAATGGAGATAAAACGAATTCATTTAATCTTTTAAAAAAGCCATCCATTCAGTAAAAAGGAAAAGTTATAATATACAAAAAGAGAAACTACAATACAATAAAAATTTGTTATATCAGTTGTCTGATCTTCCATGGATTCGTGCCGAGCTAATTCCTGTTGGCTCAAAAAGTGAAATCTTGGTTCTTTTTTAAATCTTACAATGGAATCGATATCTCTAATGGATTGTGGGATTTCATTCCAAGCAATTGGCCCAGTGTACAAAAACCTCTTTTGGTGTACTCTAGTGTTAGTTTTGTCACATTGAGATCCTGCCTATCCCTTGGGATGTATTTCGATATGGCAGACTTTTTGAGGAACTTATTTTTAGCCCTAAGGAAAGAGCTGATTAACAATTACTGGAGATCATTTCTCAAATCAGTAAGACGCAGATACCAACTCGAGAAGCTTTTCTTCCACTTTTGTAGATTTTCAGCCGTTTCCTCAACCTAAAGTTTATTGATGTAATCTTGATTTGAAAGACTCATAACGTTTTGTGATATGATTTACCTGTTGCTTTTCTAGAAATTCAAGAAGTCAAACTTTATGACAAATATTCCCAATTTATACTTAAACTTGAAAATTACTCCTTGAAGATTGCTGTTTTCAAATGATTTGCATCACATTTTGACGCTACAAGCAACAGAATCCTATAAATTTCATGATCACAAAGTTTAATCCTAGTTGAAGTTGCAACCTATTTGAGATACGCCAGTTTGAAAGCAGCTACAGAAATTTTATGTAAAAGATCCCCTTTTATGTACGTTTGTGGTCTTTCATTCTCAATTTTTTTAGTGTGCAACTACCACGTAAATATACGTTTGAAAATATGGATCATTTAACGTTAGTGAACATTTGACCTACTCTGGCGACATCCTTCTTTCAACTTTTCTCACCTAAGCTGTAAATGTGTGGTACTCTTTTGATAGGAAAAGAGTTTGACAAAGATTTCCTTTACAGTATCGAAAAAACCCGATTTTTCTAGATTCGATGTGATTAAGGAAAAGTTGTAATATTGATATAATGCCAAGCTCCTTAGGCCGTAAAAGGGCTTGAAATCTCTCCTGACTGGATATTTCACTGGTAAACTTTCCTAGAAAACCAATATCGTCCATTCATTCGTTAATACAAACATACAGTTTGTGTCTGATAACTTGAATAGCAGGGAGGGATTTAATTTGTTCTAATTTTGCAAAATTCCCATTATCAAAAGTTGCGTTAAAATTGGCACTTTGATGAAATTATTATTATTTTTTATAAGAAAAATTGAAAATTCAGGCAGTAGGATCGTAAGACATTGGCTTTTGAATTAAGGTGAATTTGTACCTTTAATTACTGTAAGGATGGTCGTTAGTAGTAACGACTATGCCCAAAAAATTGTAAGGTTTGCATCCTAGCAAATAAAAAAACATATAATTAAAGCAATGCTGCAAGGCCTGGATTGTTGCTTTGCAAAAAAGCTAGAGTGCCAGGATGAAGAGGTAAATGCTTCCAATGCCTTGCAGCATTAATGCGATGAGGATTGAGGGGTAATAGAGTGGCCTTCCATAAGAGATTCTGTCTCTTCTCTTGAATTCTGTTTCATCATAATACCCAAGATAAAATAAACTCACTGACTTATTTAATAACAAAGAAAGTGTGAAATATAAATTCTGGGCTACTAAGAGTAGGGAATAGGAGTTGAAATGCCCAAGGCCCTTGCAGTCTAGGGGATGTCATAAAGTAATGAAATCCATTTTAAGAATGGAATTAATCAAATGTAACAAAGGCATGTTGAAAAAGGATGAAAACTGCAAGAAAAAATATGAATTATCTTTGTACAACTCTAAGAGGGTGGGGTGGAAATTTTTTGTTTTGTCTTTCAGTTTTGCCCCCATGCCTCCTAAATCCTCTTGGCAAACCTGTATACATTCATTCCTGACCTTCACACAATTCAGATAATCAAGAAGCTTATTATGATTCACTTAAAGCTGTGTTTTTCTTTCATGCCCCTATTCTTGTTCAATCATCTCCGGTTCCTTAGGCATCGAAGGAAGTCAGTTTGACTTTGGTGACAGATTAAAGAGAAAAACTAATACCAAATGCAGTAGTCAAAATCCACAATTCTTATCCTTTATTGATGGCCGATGCATTATCAAACATTGAGCCTCTTAGTTGAGAAAAACCCAGACTAAAATGAATTATTCAAACATTCCATCGGCTATCCAGAAAAATCTTAATGAAAGCCAATAAAACTTGAATTTATGCAGGTATCTGCAACTCATGAATAACAACTAAAACTCATACATTTCGTCTTAAAGAATTAAATTGTAAAAAATAATGGAATTATAAAAAAGGGTGTAATTATTTTAATACAACTGAATATTGATCTTGGAAATGCGAAGGCAGATTTTCTTGCCAGACAAAGATATCTGCATGCATAACAACAGAAACATGATAAATCTGAGAGGATTCAAAATTGTAAGGCATTGTCGAACAAAGACAAAATAGGATTAACTTAAGAAAATTATAATGCAATGTGACCTTCAAATTTCATAAATAAACATAAATTATATCCTTTGCTTTGAACTAGGCACCCTTGGTTTGGGAAATCTTGAAAAAAAACGTTCTTAAAGTCTATCAGGAGACAGGGCTTTAACTGCAATCCCCTACTCTCAGAGAATAATATCCTTATAGTGTATTATCATTGCTATCAAGGTCAGCAATGATATGCTCTCTATTGGAAAGCAATAGAACCAATGATTGCAGTCCTAATACCCCCCCCCCCAACAAAAAACAATTCGAAGTCCTTGAAAGTCTAATTGCTGACACATTACTGTGAATTGTCCATTTAGAGTCTTTCTATGCTTTCAATTTCAATGTTAAATAATTCTTCAAATCCCATTGTATAGTACATCAGCTGAGTGCCAATTACAGACTAAAACAGTTAAAATTCCACTGGGTAACACACCCAGTCACCATTTTTCCAAGGCCTCCCAAAAACCAGCCAGCTAATTTTACATTACATTTTTGGCATCAACCAAGATGACCTGCATAATTTGGATGAGAAAATTTGTTGATAGTGCAAGAGGAGCAGCCCTGAGGTGAAGGGGCCAGCCCTTGGTATGTGCCACATATTTTCTTCTTTTTGCATTTGGAGTAAGTAAAGGAATATATAGCTGCGGGTTGAGGGATGTGCCACCAGGGGCATATCTTGAAGGGGAATTTAGGATTGTGTTTCAAACATCAGAAGATTTTTTGTCATCCGGCCTAAGAATTTGTAAGTTGGTTGGAAAAAATATTAGCTGGTCTATGTTTCAGATTGAATGTAACAAGGCTTTATAGGTCGCAAGACCTTCCACTCCCTAAACTATTATTCATCAAACAATTTTACAGATTTCAGGACTCTCAACCAAGCAGTCTGGAGTGATCAAGTTTCAGTATTGCATGACACCCCTAGTCCATGATATAGCCAAAGCCATCAATCAGGCATAAGTACATTTCTGGTATTCCAAGATTTGAAACTCAAATTATCTATTAAAAATTAAATCTATGATAAATGCAGTAACAGGTTTTAATGCAGCATGGAAAGTAGAAATTTTTTCTAGCATTGAGATTCTTTATCGAGAGAGAGAGAGAAAAAAGGCAGAACATAATTTAGCATAGAGAAAAAAAAGTTATGTTGTAACTCCATCTTGAACTTTTTGAAACACTATTGTTTCAGACTGACATCTTCACACCTCTCCCCTTAATGCCAAAAAATTACTTGTTCTGATAAATTCATTTTAAGTCTCCACGATAAATTTGTTGAAAGCTTAAGATTATTCATATCTGGATACTAATATTTATATCACTATGCAGACATTTATGACAAATTCAGGACATTTGTCATAAATTCACAAAATAATTACAGCTACACTAAAATTAGCTTTATCTGGGCAATTTGGTTTAACAAAAGTCATGATTTCTATATATAATGGATTTGATTTCAAACAAAATTTTTTGATATTTTCACAAACAATTGAAACTATCAGTTCCTATACCTTGCTATAAAATTTTTGAATAGCAGGTTCTGCAGCCCAGGTAGTTTTCCAAAGAAGAAAAAGTGTCCATTAAAGAAAAATTTCAAGGAAAATGGCAGTAATACTTTGGCAAAGCATAAACAACTTTGGGATTTGTCAAGACACGAAAAGATGTGAAAACATAAGCACATGACTGTAACTGGATCCAACAACTTAACACTAGCACATACATGCCTTGCAGAAGGAGAAATAGAACTTTCATGTAAGCTAATACTTAAGTGATTATGTTCACCAGAACCTGGAACAAACTGGCTGGAAAAATTTCCTCTTTATAAAAATCGATGATCTCTAATCTTTAAACAAGTAAACTAAATACTGCTTAATTTTTAAGTAAAAATTACTTATGACAGTCTTTTAAAGGCTTACTTCAGTTTTGAAAAAACTGGCAATGGCTAATTATTTATCAACATTGACAACATCAGCCCCCAAAACATAACATAAACCTGGTTTGATCAGGAAATGTAAATTATTGCTCTGACATTTTCGCTTATTTTCAACATGCTGAAATAGAAAACGAATAAGAACTTTGTTTGGCAAATCGAAACGAAGGACTAGACGCATTACAAGCGTTGATGACATATCACCAGTATTAGCAAATCTTGAATAACAGTTGGCTGATCAAACAATATTTTGGTTCAACAACGTCCATACTCTCCTGATATGATTACACTAATAGCTGATACAGGTATTCAAATATGCTGTTCCCATTTGTCGGTGTAAAAATTCTACAGCTTACCAATTTTGCGTGCAAATCCAACTTCGATCAAATGATATATTTCATGGGAAACTTATTAGATGGGATCAAATTACCTCGACAAGCTTGATGAACTTTCCACGCGAGTTCTGCTTCACATCCACGTAGTATCTCTTGTTTTGGATCCTCAGCATTTTGCTGGCAATTTCTTCCACAGCTAAAACGATGTTTGATAATACAAATAGAAAATGCACGGTAGCTACAAAGATTTGAAGCCCTGTATTGTGAAAAATGAACCTTGCATATCAAATTAAAGATTCTTCACCTAAGAATTATCAGGATGGTCTCATCTGAAAAGATGGAAGCAAACCTTTCGCTGGGTTGTTTACTTTAAAAAAGGTGAGGAAGATCTATTAGTGAAAATAAAATCAGATAATTTGCCTATATTGTACGGTATTCTTTTGGTAAATTTAGCATTGTTGACCTGCAATTGGAAAAAAATTTCGGGAATCTTACTAACGGTGTCTACCTTAGTCGAACCGGCGAAGGGTTATTTTTGCAGAAAAGAATTTTCATATAATATCTTAATCGCTGTCCTCAAAAGAAATCAGAAATTTTAATGCGTTCTAATCTGCGGACAGAACTTTCTGGGCATAATAACTGCACTGTATTTAAGTTTCAGTTTCAGACACCAGGAATCGGTCATCTCCTCCGTCCCAGACAAAAGAAATTTTTTGAGACACTGCATGCAAAAACAGCCTTCAAAAGAACTGAAATTATCAGGTCATGGTTGGAGCTAAATACTCTAGTTCATGCATAGTAAACATACTAAAACTCCGAACTTTGCAAGGAAAAGCTTTCGGCAAAAAAATTTGATCTGTAAATGAGATCCAATTCTGCGTTGCTTGTTCCTAAGTAAATTTCACAGACCAAATTTGCAATTTCCAGGCATTTACCTCAGACAAAAACAATTTTTCAGGACGTTTAACAACATTTAGACAAAGCAAAACGGCTTAGGCCATAATATCTTCAATAAAAATGATGCAGGGGTACTTGAACAAAAAGGATGGTACGGTACCGGCAAGTTGAAAATTCTCGGCAAGCATGGCCTCTCCCGACAAGATATCAAGCCAAGTGAGATAGCAAGTTCTGTTTGGCAACGAAGCAAGTGGTGACTTACCTGAGGAGCCCCGTTCCCTGTCGCTGCCACGATCGCCACTTCTGCCTTCACGGCTCTCTGTTTGAGACATGCCGACTGTCCTATTCGCCCTCTACAAAACCTTTCCTTCAGGCTCTGGTCAGCCTAGATCTTCTCTCCCTTCGAACAGCATGGACGACGGTCGAATATTTTCGACTATCGCAGCGATCTGGGACCGAGCAGTGCAGGGAAAACCCACCTTCAAGATTGCGCAATTTCCCCTCCACGTGAACAATTTTCCGAACATGTGATTGGTTTGCGGAATCACGGCAATGCCATCTTACAAGAACAATCAAAACAGATGCAATCAGAAATATGGACAAATACCTTGACTTCTATTTTTGGTGGGCATGGTGTACGAAATTGTTCTTTACATGACCTTAGATGATAATGACATAGCAACTGACATGAGCAAATCGGAGAAAAATAATTTGGGTTTGGGCTGGTCCCTTCTCTCGTGCCCTTTTAGGCACAACTCCCCTGGATTTCTGGTCTCTGTTTATCTAACAGGGGTCTAACAGAAACGAGTACAGCATCAATGGACTTTCAATTGACACCTGTTTGGCCAAAAAATATGAAACTGAAAGGCACATCTTCAAAGCTGCAGTCAAATTTTTTAGTCTTTATAATTTGAACTTTTCAATGATTACAAAAATTCGGGTCTCAAAGTTTATCTCTTAAAGGCAAAGCATACGAAATGCAAGTTGGTTTTGCGTCATTTTTCGCAAACACAGTACATCCATTAGTCATTCTGTCGTCAATCCACAACAACAGGCTGTGAATTTGAACAAAATTGCAGTAATGAACACGAAGTGAACATGATGAAACAGTTATCCGACAACTGAAAACACGTTGATTATATCTGAAGGCTTTAAACATGGCCAAATTCTGACGTCATGTTAATAGTCATTAATTACCTTACATATTTACTATAACATCAAGCAAAGCAGATTAAATATCCCCTAAATTTTGTAAAAGCTGTTATTTCTATTACAGATGACTGGTCATGACCTAAGACATGACCAGTAGGATACTTAAAGGTTAGCAAAGGGCTCACGAACTTGAGAAAATCGGACAGGGGCCTGTGCTTATTCAGCAATTTCTCAGCCAATCGCAGACAGACAGCTTTTTTGAATCGCAAAAAATTTTATTTTATCTTCTTCCGGTTTATAGTCACTGGTTACAAGTGAAAATTCTAAAAATGGTTTTACCATTGAATTTGAACACGGGCATAGCAGATGGTGTACGTTTAGGTGGGGGAGGGGGGCTTAACTGCTATAACTTCCCTGATTAGGAGGGGGCAGCCCCCAATCCCTCCGCCGCCCCTATATCTTCTACGCCTATAAACTATATCTTCTACACCCTTTACAGGTTGGGACTGAATGCAAAGGGGCCGTTCTCGAATTGCGACATAGTTGGGGGCAAAAGTGAGAACAACAGGGTGAGATTAACTATTGAAACACTTACTGGGGGGACCCATTGGAGGTATTTCCAAGTAGGAGTGTCAAAGTTTCACAACATTCCCCGCTCTTTAGACAAAAAAATTATGATCAAGTGATAAAGCCTCCCAAGTCCTTTGAAGTCTATTAAAATACATTAGTTCTAGCAAATTTAGAAAATACATTTTCAGCAAAGTTGAACAACTTAGATGTGAGCAATGGCAAAAATATAATGCCGAATTTTTCCTTTAGCAAAATTAAGCGCTTAAATATTTTAGCAAAAATTCAGTTAATTTGTGTTGATTATTCAAAATACGTTAAATTCCCAAAATAGTGCAGTAATTCACGCCACCTAGACAACAATCAATAGTGAGGCGACAATACCTTTAAAATTGTGAAACCTTTTCTAAAATGCAAATAGAAACTGTGAATTTCGAAACGTAACCGAAATCTGGCTGGTGGCAAGTCTGTTTGGCGTAACTTTCTCGTAAATCTCACCCTAAAATATTTGCATTATCTCAAAGTTGAATTATCTCCAACTTTGAATTCTGGTTTATGGTTAGGGTTACGAGCGATATCGTGCTATGGAAGTCATTAGCGTGGAAATTCAGATCCCCAAACCCCCTTTTTATCACTACGCCACAAATGTATCTGTATACTATTTCCAAGACACAATTTTCACTGTCAGTACTGTGAAATAGTCGTCAACATAAAATTTTTGAATTCAGATCGATTTCATACGTTGTACAGCGACAATGAAAACCAAGCAACAGATAGTTGGGATACGGCAATAATCAAGTTGAAATATCGTCGGGTTATAAACGTTGCTTAATTGCTCTCTCCCATCCATACAATGTCAATTACTTACATAAAAACATTCATACAATCTTTGTCATTCAATATTTTCACTATTTTTCCTGGAATACTGAAATTCATCAAACAATAGCATATAATTAGTTAAGAAATGAGGAGAACACATTTGTAAAGCTGTTGAAATTTTGTGTAGGCCTTCGAACAAATTTGGTGTAGATTGTAATAAAGACATTCTATAGCAAGTTCTTATAACAAATAGCATGTTTGCACTTGTGTCTGTAAACCTAAGCAACAGTCTTTAGAATTAAATCTTCTGGGTAGAGGTGCATGATTTATGTACAGCTTCTGGGTAGAAAGTGCTTTTTTGGGTAGAAGAGTATGCGTTTCAAAGTTTCCACGAAAAAAAGGGTAAGATAAGAGGGAAAGAAGTGTTGACAAATCATCAGCTCGCAAGCATTGCTGCTGAGCCCATCTCCCCCTCCCAAATACAAAGTTGATTACTCCTAAAAAGCATTTATGCAATCTACTCCAGTCAGGCTTTCACTATAATACCGGGAAATTGCAGTTTAGCAAAGAGTGAAGAGTTAGAAGATCCTTCATATCATTTAGCTGCAAATTGTTTTCAAAGAAACTGCAAAATTGAATTGGTTAGTCTTACTGTAATGTTTTTGTGAATACTAGAACTTTTGGTCATTGAACCAGAACCATGCATCGATTTGCACAAAGAAAAAACAACTAAGTTTGCCCAAAATATAGTAAGGTGTTTCTGTGGTCGATTGCTTCAGAGAAGCGAAGTATCAGCGTGTAACTGAATCATAATTTATACAACACTGCGTGTTAGAGCATTTAGTTGTCCCTGGTCTCACGCTTAAAATACATGCAATTTTCCTAACAAAATTCAGTTCCTACCACAATTAAGTCATAGGAAAATAGAGATTATTCGTTTATCAACTGAGGAGATCAATAGAGTTTGCAGCAAGTTTTTCTTAACCAGGTCTTGTCATGTAATAAGAATCCCATGCTTTCCTACAAAGTCAGAACAAGGAACAAGAGACAATGAAAGTGTCTACTCTCAGCGACATCAGACAAGATGCGTAATATCATCCACCATGTTAGGGTGGACAGCAATCAGATGATATCTGTAACAAGCTTTTATTTAGCTGCTGCTTTACTATGATTCTCCCAAGCACTCTAAATCTAGTGCAGCATAGACGTAGGAACAAGGGGGCATAGAGGGTACCTCCCCCACATTTTATAAACAGAGATATGTACCTATTTGCATCTTACGAAGGTGCCTCTTTTTGCAAACATGTGTCCCTCTGTCCCACTTTTGAAATGCTTTCTTGTCTTGGCGTGGCAAAGGTATTTTTGTATTACAATCTACCCTCCTTCTCTAGCTTCAAATAACTTGAAAACTGTCTTTTGTAGCACCAAATAGTGACTAAACTGCTTCAGCACCTTCTGAAAGTCTAGCGAATTTTGTGTGGACATTTTGTTAACTGGCAAGCTCTCTGCAGAGACTTCAGCTTCCCTTGAAGAAAACAAGCAAATCCTCTAGGACCTGATGCATTTCTAAAACTTCTAATTCTGAGTAACGTCCATTGACAAAGGCTTCAAAACAAACAAATATTTTTTGGCACAAATTCTTTTGACACTAGCATGTCTATCTGCAAAATATTTGCTTTTTTCAGACATTTCAAAATTTTGTGACATGGTTTAAAGGGTATGCCAGAAACGAGTATGTCAAAAGGCAACTATAGAAAAGATAAATTAATTGAATTGTGAAGATTTTTTCTCCTCCAAACCTCTAATCAAGCTTAACATTTAAATATTCGACTATTTACAAGTACAACGGTTACAGATGTGAGTAAAGTGAAATCTGGGAGAAAATTGAAATCTTGAAACTGTTTTGTACACACCGCGGATATTAAGCAGTGCTTTCGTCACCATTTTCATTGTACCCAAGGTCAACATCATTGCTTCCATCTGCCGAATCTCCGCTTGCAGGATTTGGGATTTCTTGTCCTTCTACAATGCCTTCCGCATTTCCGCTGGAATCTTCCTGCATTTCATTTCCATATGGTTCGTTCACATCATTTCCTTGTTCGTTCTCTTCAATCAGTGATTCTTTATTGTTATCCTTCACACCATCTTCATCAATAGATTCATTTGCTTCGTTTCCTTGATCTTCGCCATCCAATTCATTCGCATTGAATCCTTGATTGCCTTCCTCACCATCCAACTCATTCACAGCACCCTCCTGTGCATTCTCTTCGTCGTTGGATTCATCTACATCATTCACAATAGCATCTTCGTCCCCCTCCAATTCACCTCTATCGTTTTCTTGACTCTCTACATCATCACCTGTCTCTTGATTCTCCAAGATACGATCAACTTCTTCACCATTCTCATACGAACTTTTTTGTAAATTCTCATCTTCAATCATAACACTATGGTGTCCTTTTTCCCTGTTCGTATCAATGTTCTCGTCTTCCACAGCTCCCTCTTCATGTGAGCTTTCACCAGCTGCTTCATCTCCCTCCTCAGTCCCTGCTTCCATCGACCCTTTGGTAGTGGCCGAAACTGGCCTACTGCTTTCTGTATACGCACCGTAAGAATATCGCTGACTTTGTTGCTCATCTACGTCATCTTCTGCAGAGCTGCTGCTACTGTCATCACTTTCACTGCTGCTACTGCTATTGCTACTTCTTCGAGATCCTTCTTCTTCAATTGTGTCATCACGTGATTCGGCTGTCTTAGGCCTACTTTGCTTTGACCTTCTTCCCGCACCACTTCTGAGGGAAGCTTGACTTTTGAAATCAGACTGTGATAAATTCACGCTACTCATCATCGAGATGTTGTCTTCCTACAAAAACAAAACAGAATCGCTTCTTAGATATCAACAAAACAGCTCAAGGATTTAGACTTGAACCGTGCGAAATGCTTATATTATAAAAAAAACAGAGCACGGAGTACCTAAAACATAGAGGTCAAATGGCTTATAACTGTGCAACAAGTCAATGGCTGTAAAATAATTGATGTACCAAGCCTAGGGTCTCGTCTTCAGTATTTTCAGGAAGGTTTTGATCACGTTTGAAAAAATGCTTGGTTTTGAATATTTGAAGGGTACACTGCAGAAGTTTAAAGGCTAGAGTTATCTTTTAATAACCAAGTCAAAGTTATCTGGAAGAACCAAAATGTTTTGCTTTTATCTTCGCTTAGTATTGATTTCAGGTATGTAAACTTGTAAAAACCATTTTAGGACGAGATTCTTCTACAATTAAGCATGAGAATTGCATGGCTTTTGGCAATTATAGAACTTTCAAGCTATAATCTGAATTAGTTATATTAAAACAATCATCTTAAGAGGTCTTTGGAGATGTTTCTACTAATAAAACCAAGTTCACCTCAGTCCTAGCTGTAAGGCTACCATCGTTTGTTGCTTTCATGCTTTCTCGATATTCAATGATCTGTTAGCAAAAGAAATAAAGTTTGAACCAGATCTAGGCAAGACATAATCAGATCTAAAATTCCTGCCAAAAATACTTTGAACATAAAGCAATTTGCATTGTGTTTTTCTATATTTAATTTCTCTTCCTGAATGCTACGACCTCCACCCCTTTCCCCAGAACAATAATGATAGTCTAGAAAAATATCATACAAGCCACAAGAAAAACATACTCTATGATATCTCTCAATTTTCTATAGTAAACCAACATTGTTCCTAAGGGGAGAGGGGGTGGCTGAATTTCCCAGTGTTTGACGTGAATGTTCCAAGACGCTTTGCAGTGAATGTACGGTAGGGATTGTAGGAAATTTTTGCAGGGAATGTAGGATAGACAATCAAAATGGTTTGCAATAGAAATTCTTCTTCGTTGTTCGGGAATGTCTATCATTTGAAGTTTCCGTGAATAGATGAGTCATTGTTCAGTTGAAAAAAATGCTTTGTAAGCTGCAGTTCGGTCATGAGGCTCTTCTCAAACGAGGCTATTCTGCAATCCTACCATTTTGATCTCAACGAAATACTGAATATCAAGCTGGCAAGACCTGCAGTGATGCTACTCAGAGGCGGATCCAGCGGAAAATCTGAGGGGTGCTTAAGGGCGTTGCCTTAATAGCCATAATAATGCCACACCCCACTTTTACTTACGGTTAAATGAAGGCAACACCCATCTTGATAAATTAATCTTTTTTAAATTCAGGTATTAAAGCATAACTATATAAAAAATGATCTCTTTTGTTAGAAGCCTATTTGCTAGCAATGATAGTTAAAAATAACACTGCTACCTTCGCAGTTTGTACATCACATTAATCAATGAATGACATTTTAGGTCGTTAGTCAATTGCAACGCTCAGTTGCAACTTTGACCATAGAGGTTGATTGATAGGGGTGCTCAAGCACCCGTAGAATTGAAGTAGCTCATTGGCCGAGAGTATGGTTTGATGGACAAGTAAAAAAATTGGTTCCAGGGCTGCTCGACATTAAATTTCTAGCTATTTATAGTTTAAAGCAGATACAGGTTATGCTAACTAACGCATGACCGTATGTCATCAGTTTACTGGAAAATACATTTACATCATCTAAAAGGATTCAAGACGTTTTTCAGAGATTAGAGAAAATGCATTGAATGTTATATCTCCGAAAATTCTGACCGGTGCTCAAGCACCCATAGCACCCCCCTAGATCCGCCTCTGGCTACTGACCCACAACGTAATGGACCATGTCGCATACAGACAGTGGCGGCACCATGGGGTTGAATGGTGGGGGTTGGGAGTTATAACCACCTAATTTTGTCAAAACATGGTCCACATAATTCTTCGAAAAATTGAAAAATATGCATCAGATAGGGAAAGGTCATATTTTTTCAAGACTTGCCTTAGGCAAATACATCTGGTATAAAGCAAAGAATGAGCCAAAAGAGTGGTCGCTTGGGTCACGCCCATTACCCTCCCACTCTGCGGTAGTTAGCACAACTACAGCATACAAAACTATCAATTCTTAATAGCTTCATGATCACAATTGAAAAAGAGCAAGTAGATTACCTCAGTGTTTTTCAAAAAATGCATGTATATTATAGCACAACCCTATAAGAGAAAATTTTGAAAATCATTAACACAGTATCAATTCTTTCCTCTCTGATGTGAAATTACGTAAAGCAATTATATCCATGATAACTTTTAGAATATCAGAGTGGAATCTAAAGGAACGGGCAGATAATGAATGATGATGTGCTCGAACTTATGCAGTCAATAGTTTTGTGCGGTTCCTTCTCGAGACACAAATAACGTGCCTTTGGAAACAAATGTTCACATATCCATAGACTTAAATGATATAACATTTGGAAAAAATATAAGCCAACATTTTTTTCAAACTAAATCTTGGCATAATATCTTGAGCCCATGGACCAATAAAATTAATTTAACGTCACGTAAAGACAAAAAGAATTGTAGTTAGTAACTATTTATAAAGAAGAAGATGGCACTTTACAGTTAATTTATGTTAATTTATGTTAATTTATGTTAATTTATGTTAAATATCATTTTTAGTCAGAGCTTTACATTGGCCTGGACACAGGTTGAAAAGTGGGGGGGGGGAAGGGGCAAGGGAAAATTCAATGCCAATAACAAAAGATTTTGGAAATAGCTCTATCACCTTGCAAAGAAGGGGTGCCATGCCCCCCCGTTGGAGACCCAGCTTTACAAGTTTTGAAAAGCTGTCACACCGATGTAATGGTTATGTTTTTGCAAATACAGTTAAACTTTAGTTTGCTACACGAAATAGAATTTTTCTCCGAATAGTGACTAGCGTGCTTTTGTGGGGTAGTTAAAGCCCCCAGCTTATCTATGTTGCCATCTTGAAAAAACAGGATAGTTTAAATTGAAGATTTACCTGTGTTCCATACATTGCAAGGAAAAAGAAACTAAAGGAGAGCTTATCAGGATTGTTGCGAGCCATAATGCCTGAGTACCAAGCAAGGAATGCAACTATCATTAGAAGGCAACTTCTTTTGTAATATTCACTGAAAACAAAACATCATGCAATCACTTTCAAGTATATAATGCAAAGGCAAAGCTTACAGTTTATTGAGGTTTTCAAAAAGAAATAGCTTTCATAGGAATATTTCGATACTTTCCAAGACGGTTTCCCATAGCAAAGAGCGAAACCACATAGCAAACATTCGTTTTATAGTATTGGGGTTCCAAATTTTGTTTCAAGTACAGCCATAGTCTATAGTACAGTAAAGTCGCAATAATGCGAACCTTTGGTGAGTTGAAACCTTGATGACACGAACTGTTTCGAATTCTTCTTAAACCATTTCCTTTACTTTCAAATCCCCAACTCGACCCCTCGATGACTCGAACTGTTTCGAATCCCCTTTAAACCTTTTTCATTACTTTAAAAACCTCGATAACTCGAGTCCTCGATTACTCCAGCCCTCGATTACTCCAGCCCTTGATAACTCGAACCTTGGATCCCTTTACTTTCGAAACCCCGATAAGTCGAAGCATGGATAACTCGAACTGTTTGGAATCCTCCTTGAACCTTTCCCCTTACTTTCGAAACCCCGATAAGTCGAAGCATGGATAACTCGAACTGTTTGGAATCCTCCTTGAACCTTTCCTTTACTTTCGAAACCCCGATAAGTCGAAGCATGGATAACTCGAACTGTTTGAAATCCTCCTTGAACCTTTCCCTTTACTTTCGAAACCCCGATAAGTCGAAGCATGGATAACTCGAACTGTTTGGAATCCTCCTTGAACCTTTCCCCTTACTTTCGAAACCCCGATAAGTCGAAGCATGGATAACTCGAACTGTTTGGAATCCTCCTTGAACCTTTCCTTTACTTTCGAAACCCCGATAAGTCGAAGCATGGATAACTCGAACTGTTTGAAATCCTCCTTGAACCTTTCCCTTTACTTTCGAACCCCGATAGTCAACATGGTAACTCAACTGTTTGAATCCCCTTGAACCTTTCCCTTTACTTTCGAAACCCCGATAAGTCGAAGCATGGATAACTCGAACTGTTTGGAATCCTCCTTGAACCTTTCCCTTTACTTTCGAAACCCCGATAAGTCGAAGCATGGATAACTCGAACTGTTTGGAATCCTCCTTGAACCTTTCCCTTTACTTTCGAAACCCCGATAAGTCGAAGCATGGATAACTCGAACTGTTTGGAATCCTCCTTGAACCTTTCCCTTTACTTTCGAAACCCCGATAAGTCGAAGCATGGATAACTCGAACTGTTTGGAATCCTCCTTGCACCTTTCCATTTACTTTCGAAACCCCGATAGGTCGATCCATGGATAACTCGAACTGTATCGATTCCCCTTCGGCCTTTCCCATTGATTTCGAAACGTCGATAACTCGAACCCTGGACAATTCGGTCTTTTCAGTTGCTTTCGAAACCTCGATAACTCAAAAATTCGTTGCTTCAAACAATTTGCATCATTCCTTGGGAGCTTCGAGTTGTCAGGATTATAGTGCATGTTGCTACAAGCCCGTATATGTTTAAGAAAGGATTCTTTTGATCGGGCAAGTCTGGGTCGGATAGCAACACTCACTAAGAATCACTCATTTCATAGGCAGCGTGATAAAGGGCGTTTATTCTATAAAAATGTTCTACACCACCAAATGTTTCCACTGTAGCTATGATATTCAACTTGTACTCATAAAATATAGCCTGGATGCAAACTTTACTTTCCGTTGCGAAGGAGAGTAAAGTCTGCACGCAGGCTAATAAAATAAAACATTTTCAAAAAATATAAATGAGACTTCGAGCAGAACGAAAAAAGCCGGGAATCACCACCTAGCACGAACCGAAGAAATTGATTAAGGAGGTTTGTAGCGTGTTGAGCTTTCTATAGATAGCAATAATGCACTGAGCTAGACAGAGTTCACAGTTGCTCAACTGGTACGCCTACAACTTTTATCATGTTTTTCAGAGATCTTCTAATTCTAATCGATTTTGCATAATAATCTTCAGTCCGCATACTATTTTGGCTTGAATCATGCTTGAAAAATAAAGAATTTAATAGAATTTCGTGTTATTTTTTGCGCTTAAATTGCAGCTTGCTTACAGAAAGTAATAGAATAATGGAGGACCTGACTTGCTAAAGCTTGGCCATGAGAAATGCAATGATCAGTAAAAATACTCACATTGCACGCCTGTACGGGTAATCATATTTGCCTCCAATATAACTTCGAAGCTCGTAAAATATAAGAGCATAGGACAGAGTGATGGCCTGGTAAATAAAAATATATTTTAGACTAGCAAGACAGTCTGCAGTTGGTGAAACTAGATGCCATAAAGAAACAGAGTGTTTCTAGTTAAAAGTGATGCAATAAGTTCTGTTGTGGTCCATTTTTAAGGTGGCTCCTTTTTAAGATGGCCACCAACAGAGAAAAGGTTACTTTTGTAAACAACATGGCTTTATTGTTATACTATACTGTATATCCTTAAATTACACGATTTAAGAACGACAACATGGCGGGCAAACGGCAATGACAATCCCAATGGCCATAGATAAAAACATATACATATAAGCAACAAAGTAAACAACTACAAATTGGTATACAAACGATTAAAAACTGATAAATACAGGAAAAAAGGAATTGGGTTTGGTCTAGACCTACTCAATAAACCTACTGTTGCGAACTTCATAAACCAGCACTCCGCTGGTTATACTCTTAGGCAACGGCAAAGAAGAAGTCAAGTTTTATCTGAAACATTGTTCTTGCATTTAATATACACTCATGTTGTGTCACTTAGAGGTGGAGCAAGAGACGACGAAACATGAGAGAACATGTCTGTAAGTCGTCAAATCTATGTTTAAAATTGCCCTTCCTATATCCAGAGAAACAAACGAGGAAAATATGACAGAACACGCCTAGAGGCACCTGTAACAGAGAAGCTGTGGCACAGTTTCCTTGACTTAGGCCTATCCGCTTAATTCAACTGAGTAGCCGCTTGATTTCTAGGCATTTCGCCAGCTTACAATATAGCAAGGCTTGCATATATTTATGTTGAGATAATTGTAAACATAGCGTAATTATAGGCCTAATTCAATGCCAACTAAGACAATAATGATACTTACCAGCACAGAAAACAACGGGCCAATGACAAAATACAGCAGTCCAGACCCACTTACTTTCATCCAAGAGCTATGACAGAAAATAGAACACACTCAACAGGTCTTCAACATAAAAGTAAGTTAGGCATGGCTACTACATTACGTCATAGCTGGATTACATTGAAACAGAAAATGAAAGCTGGTTATCATAGTCAAAGAGAAAATAAAAGACCAGTGCTATTTTCATTAGGGCAATAAAAGGGACTGAATCACTGCATGTATATTCCTTCCGCTGAAACTTGTCCTTATTTTGCCAAATGGAAACAGGCTAAGAGTTGATGATGATGATTCTATTATAATTCTAATATATATCATTGATAATGTGCCCTTTTTGAGTTGCTGCCATCGCTGTCTCAAAATGGTTCCGGCGCCCCTGCAGGTATTTGCAAATTAAGCCTTGTCCTTTCTTGATATTTGGACAACTTTTTCATTAACTTCTCAAAAGCAACACAATGAGATGTATCAGGTAACACTTCACATTTTATGCTTCTCGTAAATTCTGCCCTTCTGTATGATTCAAATTCATCTGAAAGAGGATCTAATCTTTCTTGAATTACATTTATTTAAAATTCTAAAGAAAAAGTCAATGAGGTAAACAGAGATAAAACCAATGCGGTAAGCGAAAACAAATCCAAAGAGTTTCCGATTTCGTATCCCTATGTATGCTATGGAAAAACATTTACAAATTCTCACAAATCAGAATAACACATTTCATCTTTGTGATTTCATCAATAAATTCAAATGTAGAGGAACATAAAGGAGTGTCAAGTTAAAGAAGAATAATTAGGGGGCTCAATAGGGATAACGAGGGGGGGTAGAGGGCTGCTGGTTAGTTTCATGGAGGTGATAAATTGACTCAAAAACTCATGATTTTCTGATTCATAGCATTAGTTGCAGATTTTTTACCACTTTTGTTTTGATAATACAAGGTGATTAAAAGGGCCAGCTCTTGTTTCCTCACGAAAGAATCATTTTGTTGTTATAATTGGCAAGGCAATGATTAAAACATATGGAAACGAAATTCGCACTCACAATTCAGCAAGCACAGTAAGGTCGTAAGGGTAGCCCGCACATGCCCCAGACAATGCTGCTGGTATACCTAGGAAAAAACCAACATTAACATTAGTTCGTTTACAAATTCGATCAAATAATAAATAGCTTATATCATACACAGGGTGCTATTTATATAGAGATTTCATGTATAACTGTGAAGGTTCTGAAGAAAATCTTCCGTGATATAGTAGTTTAGAATTTAAGATACTGAAATTCTCCAGAATGCAATGAGAATGGTGTTTTTGTAGACAAGCAAAAGATGAAAGTTAAGATGTAATCATCACAACAGAATTTTGTTTTATTTCTATGTTTAAAAGCTTTTTCACTCTTGATTTTATCTCAGTTATCA